>CM061031.1:44514850-44724850 GCA_030763125.1 Hippophae gyantsensis
ACCTCGATGTTACTACCACACTTACAAATTATATTGAACCGTGTTTCTCAGCAATTCAATGGATATTATTCATAACAAATGCTTCTTAGATACTACACTGCATAACACTAAAAGTTACCAATCCCAAGATACGTGGCTTAAAAGTGGAAAAAAAAGAAAGTATGAAAGGTGATCTCAAAGTCAAGTACAACTAAGTCACATGTAGGATGTAACCCACCATGCGGCACACAAGATAGACAAAATGACACTTGAGATTTCTTTTAGCGTGATTTTACAGCATTATATTGCATGTGGTTTCTAAACAAATCAATGGATAGTACTCGCCATTTATCTTTTGGGAAACAAGCCACAAAGGAGGTAAAAGTTTGTCTTCTTGACAAGTCTAGCATAAATAACACTCTCTTCTAACAAGGATAGATATTACTCATCACAAATTTCATTAGATTCTAAACAACACAACAAAGTTTTTCGATCCCATGATAAGTTGTTTAAAAAAGGAACACAAAAGAAAGAAAGAAAGCACCTAAGTTGCATCTTTTCTGCTAAATCAAATTTAATTTTTAAAGTTGCAGTGTTCCAATCAATTGAGTCACTCTTAAATATTTATAACATACAAATAAACCCTAAGATGTACTACAATATAGCCCTTGATCTCATCCAAGGGTTGAAAAGAAAACATCCAAAAAAGCATAAAAGGTAGCGTAAAACTTGGACCAAAACATGAAAAAAATGGGGAAGTTCGGAAAAGTATCTATCCATTCTTAGCAAATGCTTAAGATGTCGTAAAGGGCACCAAGATTCTCTCATCTAGAGCCGTCAAACTTTAACCCATTTTCAAATCCCAATACATGAGTCATACTAAATGACCCCTTGATGTTACCCATAAAGGTCACCCACAACAATGAGACCTGCATATTACTTACCTTGGTTGCTTAATTCCTTCTTTCGTAAGGGAATTTCTCCTCGAACTTGTGCTTTTTTTGGGACTCAACAAGTGACCATGTTCTTATACCAAACATAGGAAAATTGCTAACCCTTTGTCCCAAACGCTTAAAAGTTTCAATAGATGCAAAAATCAGAACACTTAATAACTGCTCAAAGTGGCACACCAAGTCACAAGGATGTTACCCACCATTCGCCACACAAATCTGACAAAATGACCCTTGGATGTTAATGCCACATTTACAAATTATATTGAACCGTGTTTCTCAAACAATTCAAAAGATATTATTCATCACAAATGCTTCCTAGATGCAAAACAACACAACAAAAGTTACCAATCCCAAGATATGTTGCTTAAAAGGGAAAAAGAAAGCGTGAAAGGGATCTCAAAGCGCACACCAAGTCACAAGGATGTAACCCACCATGCGGCACACAAGATAGACAAAATGACACTTGGATTTACTCCTTCGGATTTACAGCATTATATTACATGGTTTCTAAACAAATCAATGGATAGTACTCACCATTTATCTTTGGGAAAACAAGCCACAAAGGAGGTGCTATCTTCTTCATATGTCTAGCATAAATATCACTCTAACAAGGACAGATGTTACTCATCACAAATTCTTAGATTCTAAACAACACAACAAAGTTTTCCGATCCCATGATAAGTTGTTTAAAAAGGAACAAAAGAAAGAAAGAGCACCCAAGTGATCTTCAAATCAAATTTAATTTTAAATGCGTGGTTCCAATCAATTGAGCTACTCTTAAATATTTATAACATACAAATAAACCCTAAGATGTACTACAATATAGCCCTTGATCTCATCCAAGGGTTGAAAAGAAAACATCCAAAAAGCATAAAGGTAGCAGTAAAACTTGGACCAAAACATGAAAAAATGGGGAAGTTCGAAAAGTATCTATCCATTCTTAGCAAATGCTTAAGATGTCGAAAGGGCACCAGATTCTCTCATCTGTGAGCCGTCAAACTTAACCCATTTTCAAATCCCAATACATGAGTCATACTAAATGACCCCGGATGTTACCCATAAAGGTCACCCACAACAATGAGACCTGCATATTACTTACCTTGGTTGCTTAATTCCTTCCTTTCGTAAGGGAATTTCTCCTCGAACTTGTGCTTTTTTTGGGACTCGAACAAGTGACCATGTTCTTATACCAAACATAGAAAATTGCTAACCCTTTGTCCCAAACGCTTAAAAGTTTCCAATAGGGGATGCAAAAACCGTAACACTTAATAACTGCTCAAAGTGGCACACCAAGTCACAAGGATGTTACCCACCATTCGCCACACAAATCGGACAAAATGACCCTTGGATGTTACGTCATTAATTTACAAATTATATTGAACCGTGTTTCTCAAGCAATTCAATGGATATTATTCATAAACAAATGCTTCTTAGATGCAAAACAACACAACAAAAGTTACCAATCCCAAGATATGTTGCTTAAAAGGGAAAAAGAAAGCATGAAAGGGATCTCAAAGCGCACACCAAGTCACAAGGATGTAACCCACCATGCGCCACACACAAGATAGACAAAATGACACTTGGATTTACCCTTCGGATTTACGTATTATATTACACATTGTGGTTTCTAAACAAATCAATGGATAGTACTCACCATTTATCTTTGGGAAAACAAGCCACAAGCGAGGTGCTATCTTCTTTTGATAAGTCTAGCATAAATAACACTCTAACAAGGATAGATATTACTCATCACAAATTCTTAGATTCTAAACAACACAACAAAGTTTTCCGATCCCATGATAAGTTGTTTAAAAAGGAACAAAAGAAAGAAAGAGCAGTCCAAGTGATCTTCAAATCAAATTTAATTTTAAATGTGAGGTTCCAATCAATTGAGCTACTCTTAAATATTTATAACATACAAATAAACCCTAAGATGTACTACAATATAGCCCTTGATCTCATCCAAGGGTTGAAAAGAAAACATCCAAAAAGCATAAAAGGTAGCATAAAAACTTGGACCAAAACATGAAAAAATGGGGAAGTTCGGAAAAGTATCTATCCATTCTTAGCAAATGCTTAAGATGTCAGGAAAAGGGCACCAGTATTCTCTCATCTAGAGTCACAAACTTAACCCATTTTCAAATCCCAATACATGAGTCATACTAAATGACCCTGGATGTTACCCATAAAGGTCACCCACAACAATGAGACATGCATATTACTTACCTTGGTTGCTTAATTCCTTCTTTCGTAAGGGAATTTCTCCTCGAACTTGTGCTTTTTGGGACTCGAACAAGTGACCATGTTCTTATACGAAACATAGGAGAAATTGCTAACCCTTTGTCCCAAACGATTAAAAGTTTCAATAGGGGACGCTACAACTGCCACACTTAATAACTCGTTCAAAGTGGCACACCAAGTCACAAGGATGTTACCCACCATTCGCCACACAAATTCGACGAAATGACCCTTGGATGTTACGTCATTAATTTACAAATTATATTGAACCGTGTTTCTCAAGAATTCAATGGATATTATTCATAACAAATGCTTCTTAGATGCTAAACATCACAACAAAAGTTACCAATCCCAAGATATGTGGCTTAAAAAAGGGAAAAAGAAAGCATGAAAGGGATCTCAAAGCGCACACCAAGTCACAAGGATGTAACCCACCATGCGGCACACAAGATAGACAAAATGACACTTGGATTTCTAGCGGATTTACAGATTATATTGCACAGTGGTTTCTAAACAAATCAATGGATAGTACTCGCCATTTATCTTTTGGGAAACAAGCCACAAGAGGTGTCAGTTTTCTTGATAAGTCTAGCATAAATAACACTCTAACAAGGATAGATATTACTCATCACAAATTCTTAGATTCTAAACAACACAACAAAGTTTTCCGATCCCATGATAAGTTGTTTAAAAAGGAACAAAAAGAAAGAAAGACCACCCAAATGATCTTTCAAATCAAATTTAATTTTAAATGCGTGGTTCCAATCAATTGAGCTACTCTAAATATTTATAACATACAAATAAACCCTAAGATGTACTACAATATAGCCCTTGATCTCATCCAAGGGTTGAAAAGAAAACATCCAAAAAGCATAAAAGGTAGCAAGTAAAACTTGGACCAAAACATGAAAAAAATGGGAAGTTCTAAAAGTATCTATCCATTCTTAGCAAATGCTTAAGATGTCGTAAAGCGGCACCAAGATTCTCTCATCTAGAGTCACAAACTTAACCCATTTTCAAATCCCAATACATGAGTCATACTAAATGACCCCCTCGGATGTTACCCATAAAGGTCACCCACAACAATGAGACTGCATATTACTTACCTTGGTTGCTTAATTCCTTCTTTTTCGTAAGGGAATTTCTCCTCGAACTTGTGCTTTTTGGGACTCAACAAGTGACCATGTTCTTATAGCAAACATAGAAAAAATTGCTAACTCTTTGTCCCAAACGCTTAAAAGTTTCAATAGGGGATGCAAAAACTGTAACACTTAATAACTGATCAAAGAGCAAACCAAGTCACAAGGATGTTACCCAACATTCGCCACACAAATCGGACAAAATGACCTTGGATGTTATTACGTCAATTTACAAATTATATTGAACCGTGTTTCTCAAAGAATTCAATGGATATTATTCATAACAAATGCTTCTTAGATGCAAAACAACACAACAAAAGTTACCAATCCCAAGATATGTTGCTTAAAAGTGGAAAAAAGAAAGCATGAAAGGGATCTCAAAGCGCACACCAAGTCACAAGGATGTAACTCCACCACAATCGCCACACAAGATAGACAAAATGACACTTGATTTACCCTTCGGATTTACAGATTATATTACACAGTGGTTTCTAAACAAATCAATGGATAGTACTCACCATTTATCTTTGGGAAAACAAGCCACAAGGAGGTGCTATCTTCTTTGATAAGTCTAGCATAAATAACACTCTAACAAGGATAGATATTACTCATCACAAATTCTTAGATTCTAAACAACACAACAAAGTTTTCCGATCCCATGATAAGTTGTTTAAAAAGGAACAAAAAGAAAGAAAGAGCACCCAAGTGATCTTCAAATCAAATTTAATTTTAAATGTGAGGTTCCAATCAATTGAGCTACTCTTAAATATTTATAACATACAAATAAACCCTAAGATGTACTACAATATAGCCCTTTGATCTCATCCAAGGGTTGAAAAGAAAACATCCAAAAAGCATAAAAGGTAGCAAGTAAAACTTGGACCAAAACATGAAAAAATGGGGAAGTTCGGAAAAGTATCTATCCATTCTTAGCAAATGCTTAAGATGTCGAAAGGGCACCAAGATTCTCTCATCTAGAGCCGTCAAACTTAACCCATTTTCAAATCCCAATACATGAGTCATACTAAATGACCTCGGATGTTACCCATAAAGGTCACCCACAACAATGAGACCTGCATATTACTTACCTTGGTTGCTTAATTCTTCTTTCGTAAGGGAATTTCTCCTCGAACTTGTGCTTGGGACTCGAACAAGTGACCATGTTCTTATACGAAACATAGGAGAAATTGCTAACCCTTTGTCCCAAACGATTAAAAGTTTCAATAGTGGGACGCTACAACTGGCCACACTTAATAACTGCTCAAAGGGCACACCAAGTCACAAGGATGTTACCCACCATTCGCCACACAAATCTTGACGAAATGACCATTGGATGTTACGCTGTCAATTTACAAATTATATTTAACCGTGTTTCTCAACAATTCAATCGATATTATTCATCACAAATGCTTCTTAGATGCTAAACAACACAACAAAAGCTACCAATCCCAAGATATGTTGCTTAAAATGGAAAAAGAAAGCATGAAAGGATCTCAAAGCGCACACCAAGTCACAAGGATGTAACCCACCACGCGGCACACAAGATAGACAAAATGACACTTGGATTTCTCTTGGGCAATGGATTTACGTCAGATTATATTGCACAGTGGTTTCTAAACAAATCAATGGATAGTACTCGCCATTTATCTTTTGGGAAACAAGCCACAAGCGAGGTGTCATTTTCTTGATAAGTCTAGCATAAATAACACTCTAACAAGGATAGATATTACTCATCACAAATTCTTAGATTCTAAACAACACAACAAAGTTTTCCGATCCCATGATAAGTTGTTTAAAAAGGAACAAAAAGAAAGAAAGAGCACCCAAGTGATCTTCAAATCAAATTTAATTTTAAATGTGAGGTTCCAATCAATTGAGCTACTCTTAAATATTTATAACATACAAATAAACCCTAAGATGTACTACAATATAGCCCTTGATCTCATCCAAGGGATGAAAAGAAAACATCCAAAAAGCATAAAAGGTAGCAAAAACTTGGACCAAAACATGAAAAAATGGGAAGTTCGAAAAGTATCTATCCATTCTTAGCAAATGCTTAAGATGTCGTAGCGAGCACCAAAGATTCTTTCATCTAGAGCCATTAAACTTAACCCATTTTCAAAGCTCCAATACATGAGTCATACTAAATGACCCCGGATGTTACCCACAAAGGTCACCCACAATAATGGGACCTAGCATATTACTTACCTTGGTTGCTTAATTCCTTCTTTCGTAAGGGAATTTCTCCTAACTTGTGCTTTTGGGACTCAACAAGTGACCATGTTCTTATACGTAAACATAGGAAAATTGCTAACCCTTTGTCCCAAATGCTTAAAAGTTTTAATAAGGGACGCTAAAATTGTCACACTTAATAACTGCTCAAAGGGCACACCAAGTCACAAGGATGTTACCCACCATTCGCCACACAAATCGGACAAAATGACCCTTGGATGTTACGTCAATTTACAAATTATATTGACCCGTGTTTCTTAGGAATTCAATTGATATTATTCATAACAAATGCTTCTTAGATACTAAACAACACAACAAAAGTTACCAATCACAAGATATGTTGCTTAAAAGTAAAAAAGAAAGCATGAAAGAGATCTCAAAGCGCACACCAAGTCACAAGGATGTAACCCACCATGCGAGACACAAGATAGACAAAAGGACACTTGAATTTACCTCAAATGGATTTACAGGTTATATTGCGCAGGGTTTGTAAACAAATCAATGGATAGTACTCGCCATTTATCTTTTGGGAAACAAGCCACAAGGAGGTGCTGTCTTCTTGATAAGTCTAGCATAAATAACACTCTAACAAGGATAGATATTACTCATCACAAATTCTTAGATTCTAAACAACACACAAAGTTTGCCGATCCCATGATAAGTTGTTTAAAAAGGAACAAAAAGAAAGAAAGAGCACCCAAGTGATCTTCAAATCAAATTTTATTCCAAATGTGAGGTTCCAATCAATTGAGCTACTCTTAAATATTTATAACATACAAATAAACCCTAAGATGTACTACAATATAGCCCTTGATCTCATCCAAGGGTTGAAAAGAAAACATCCAAAAAGCATAAAAGGTAGCAAGTAAAAACTTGGACCAAAACATGAAAAAAATGGGGAATTTCTAAAAGTATTTATCCATTCTTAGCAAATGCTTAAGATGTCGAAAGCGGCACCGGATTCTCTCATCTAGAGCCATAAAACTTAACCCATTTTCAAAGTCCAATACATGAGTCATACTAAATGACCCTTGGATGTTCCCCACAAAGCTCACCCACAACAATGAGACATGGCATATTACTTACCTTGGTCGCTTAATTCCTTCTTTCGTAAGGGAATTACTCCTCTAACTTGTGCTTTTTGGACTCGAACAAGTGACCATGTTCTTATACCAAACATAGGAAAATTGCTAACCCTTTGTCCCAAACGCTTAAAAGTTTCAATAGGATGCAAAACCGTAACACTTAATAACTGCTCAAAGGGCACACCAAGTCACAAGGATGTTACCCACCATTCGCCACACAAATCTGGATAAAAATGACCTCTTGATGTTACGTCATTAATTTACAAATTATATTGAACCGTGTTTCTCAAAGAATTCAATGGATATTATTCATAACAAATGCTTCTTAGATGCAAAACAACACAACAAAACTTACCAATCCCAAGATATGTTGCTTAAAAGGGAAAAAGAAAGCATGAAAGGGATCTCAAAGCGCACACCAAGTCACAAGGATGTAACCCACCATGCGCCACACAAGATAGACAAAATGACACTTGGATTTACCCTTCGGATTTACAGATTATATTACACAGGGTTTCTAAACAAATCAATGGATAGTACTCACCATTTATCTTTGGGAAAACAAGCCACAAGGAGGTGCTATCTTCTTGATAAGTCTAGCATAAATAACACTCTAACAAGGATAGATATTACTCATCACAAATGCTTGGATTCTAAACAACACACAAAGTTTGCCGATCCCATGATAAGTTGTTTAAAAAGGAACAAAAAGAAAGAAAGAGCACCCAAGTGATCTTCAAATCAAATTTTATTCCAAATGTGAGGTTCCAATCAATTGAGCTACTCTTAAATATTTATAACATACAAATAAACCCTAAGATGTACTACAATATAGCCCTTGATCTCATCCAAGGGTTGAAAAGAAAACATCCAAAAAGCATAAAAGGTAGCAGAAACTTGGACCAAAACATGAAAAAATGGGGAATTTCGAAAAGTATTTATCCATTCTTAGCAAATGCTTAAGATGTCGAAAGGGCACCGTATTCTCTCATCTAGAGCCATAAAACTTAACCCATTTTCAAAGCCCAATACATTGAGTCATACTAAATGACCCTTGGATGTTACCCACAAAGTGTCACCCACAACAATGAGACATGGCATATTACTTACCTTGGTCGCTTAATTCCTTCTTTCGTAAGGGAATTACTTCCTCGAACTTGTGCTTTTTGGGACTCGAACAAGTGACCATGTTCTTATACCAAACATAGGAAAAATTGCTAACTCTTTGTCCCAAACGCTTAAAAGTTTCAATAGGATGCAAAAACCGTAACACTTAATAACTGCTTCAAAGTGGCACACCAAGTCACAAGGATGTTACCCACCATTCGCCACACAAATCGGACAAAATGACCCTTGGATGTTACGCTGTCAATTTACAAATTATATTGAACCGTGTTTCTCAAAGAATTCAATAGATATTATTCACAACAAATGCTTCTTAGATGCTAAAGAACACAACAAAAGTTACCAATCCCAAGATATGTTGCTTAAAAGGGAAAAAGAACGCATGAAAGTGGATCTCAAAGCGCACACCAAGTCACAAGGATGTAACCCACCATGCGCCACACAAGATAGACAAAATGACACTTGGATTTACCCTTCGGATTTACAGATTATATTACACAGGGTTTCTAAACAAATCAATGGATAGTACTCACCCTTTATCTTTTGGGAAACAAGCCACAAGGAGGTGCTATCTTCTTGATAAGTCTAGCATAAATAACACTCTAACAAGGATAGATATTACTCATCACAAATGCTTCAACAAAGTTTGCCGATCCCATGATAAGTTGGTTAAAAAGGAACAAAAAGAAAGAAAGAGCACCAAGTGATCTTAAAATCAAATTTTATTCCGAATGTGAGGTTCCAAGCAGTTGAGCTACTCTTAAATATTTATAACATACAAATAAACCCTAAGATGTACTACAATATAGCCCTTGATCTCATCCAAGGGTTGAAAAGAAAACATCCAAAAAGCATAAAAGGTAGCAGAAAACCTGGACCAAAACATGAAAAAATGGGGAAGTTCGGAAAAGTATCTAACCATTCTTAGCAAATGCTTAAGATGTCAGAAAGGGGCACCAGTATTCTCTCATCTAGAGCCGTCACACTTAACCCATGTTCAAAGCCCAATACATGGGTCATACTAAATGACCCTTGGAAGTTACCCACAAAGGTCACCCACAACAATGAGACCAGGCATATTACTTTCCATGGTTGCTTAATTACTTCTTTCCTAAGGGAATTTCTCCTCGAACTTGTGCTTTTTTGGGACTCGTACAAGTGACCATGTTCTTATACTCAAACATAGGAAAATTGCTAACCCTTTGTCCCAAAAGCTTAAAAATTTTCAATAGGAGACGCTAGAACTCCGTCACACTTAATAACGGTTTAAAGTGGCACACCAAGTCACAAGGATGTTACCCACCATTCGCCAGACAAATCGACAAAATGACCCATGGATGTTACGCTATCAATTTACAAATTATATTGAACCGTGTTCCTCACCAATTCAATGGATATTATTCATAACAAATGCTTGTTAGATGCAAAACAAAACAACAAAAGTTACTAATCCCAAGATATGTTGATTAAAAGAGAAAAAGACCGAATGAAAGGGATCTCAAACCGCACACCAAGTCACAATAATGTACCCCACCATCCGGCACACAAGATAGACAAAATGACACTTGGATTTACCCAAATGGATTTACGATTATATTGCACAGATTTCCAAACAAATCAATGGATAGTACTCGCAATTTATCTTTTGGGAAACAAGCCACAAGGAGGTGCTATCTTCTTCATAAGTCTAGCATAAATAACACTCTAACAAGGATAGATATTACTCATCACAAATGCTTGGATTCTAAACAACAGAACAAAGTTTGCCGATCCCATGATAAGTTGTTTAAAAAGGAACAAAAAGAAAGAAAGAGCACCCAAGTGATCTAAAAATCAAATTTTATTCCGAATAGGAGGTTCCAAGCAGTTGAGCTACTCTTAAATATTTATAACATACAAATAAACCCTAAGATGTACTACAATATAGCCCTTGATCTCATCCATGGGTTGAAAAGAAAACATCCAAAAAGCATAAAGTAGATAGTGCGTAACCGACATCGCCGATCCTCGCCTGCTCATTTGGTTTTATGTATTTATAAAACTCTCGCAAGTGCACGAATCATTTCGTAGAAAATGATAAGTATACTCCCAAGGTCAATCTAAGGAAGGAATGTATGTGGTTTTTAATTTATTATTCAAACTTTTAAAAACGAAATTAAATCCTAAACATCCTGTCACGATATTTTGGTTTTTGTGTTTTTAATCTACTTACAAAAAAAATAAACATAGATTCAATAAACATTTATGGAAATTTTATCTCAAGTTAAAACAAAGGAGTATTTATGGATATAATAATTAAGTTAATTATGCTTGCTCATATTAATTAGGTTATTAAAGATATGAATTGATATTTATTGATTTCTCTCTTTTTATATGAATACCACCTTTGGTGGGGTTAGATATTCTTTGTTAACTAAACAAATCAATTAACACCTATGGGTGGGGTTGATAACTAATTTGGTTAATTAAATTAATTCCTTTTTCTAAGAGATTGAAAATGAACTATTTAAATGCCACCTTTGGTGGGGTTAGACAGTTTAAACTTTATTCAAGGTGTCCAAATTAAACCTAAGAATTTAATTATCCGAGTACTAACTTTCAAGTTTTAAAACCACTAACGAAAACATGTTGTCAATACATTTTCGTATAATAATTCTTATAAAAACTTTTGAAATAGAGCTTCACTCTAACTACCTAAGCGATTGTACCATCAAATAAAAGAGCACTACTCTAAATCGCATCGATAACTAAACCTTAAAATCTAATTTTCGTGTTTAAGTTTGTAATGAAAAATAATATATTTCTCTCTAACATTCTTAATATAAAATCTTGAATAAAAATAAAATCAATTCATTTTAGAGATTTTTACCTATTTAATATTTTCGCAAGCATAACAACGTTATTATTACATCATGTTTACTAAATACCAAAGACAGCTAAATTTAATCACGTATAAATTAAATATAACATGTAAGAATAAAGCATAAAAAATAATCAGAAGAAAATAAAATCCTTACGTAACTTCGACGCTTATTCCCGCTGGCCGGAAAAACCTCCAAGCGGAATTTACACTCCCATTTATTGAATCAAAAGCTAATATATTACAAAACATAACTAGTTCTTCCCAAAAAGGGAAGAACTCTAAAACTAAGAGAAATTAACTAAAAACTAAGAAAACTAAAAAACCTAAAAATCTAAGAAAAGAGAGAAAGAAAGAAGAGAGAAGTGTGTTTTGAAGGTGTGTTTTGAAGTGAAGGGAAGGTATTTATAGGTGAGGATGGAGAGAAAAATGAGTAAAAAAATGTTAAAAAATATTTAAAAATGTAAAAACGCTGTATTGGAATTGTCGATGTCATTAATGACGCCAAGATGACGCCACATGGGCCGCACGTGAAAAATGGGGCGAAAAGGCGTTGGGCACGCGGAGGGGGCCGCCGGAGCCGTACGCGCGCTGCGGGGCTGCTGCCACGTAGCCGCGCGTGAATATGCGCTGCCCGCGCGACGGGGCGCGCTGCTGACGGGCAGCGGGCCAGCTGGAGCGCGCGGCACGGGGCACTCTGCACCTGGTCACACAGGCGCATACGGGCAAATGGGCGCGATTTCCGTCTTTTTTGACATTTTTGACCTTTTCGACCCATTTTGTCCAATTTTTCCATGTTTGTTGACCTTTTCCCACTTATTTATTAATATATTTGTGATGTATTGCTTCAAGTATTCCTCTTTGAGTCTTTAAATTGGCTTTTTAAGCCAAAATACCTGAAAAACAATAAAAATACCCGTGATTTCGAAAAAGACAAATTTATATAAATATATGATAAAACATATAAATATATATATATATTAATCAATTAATGTGCATAAAATCATGGTTATTTTACTGCTTTTGAGCACTCATCACAACCTCTAACCGCCTTCTCGCTAGTCCCTTAGCAAGAGAAGCGATAAAAACTAAAAATTAAACTATCCTAAATCACTTCCGTAGATTGGACACGGCTGCATTTAGCCTATGCAACAAGCCTTTAAAACCCTAGGTTTCCCTAGTGACGAAGTTTGAGTCTCGTGAGGGTTTTCAAGAATGATACCCACAAACATTGAACTAAATGTAAAAATCAAAAGAAATAAAAATAATCAACTTAAAACTAAAATTACAACAACATCAAAAATTAACTTTTAAGAATAAAAGAAAACAACATAACACAAAAATGTCTCATACTTTTTAATCTCTTTTAAGATCATAATTAAAATCTCAAGCATAAGTTATTTTAATCTTCTTAAACAATCATGATTTATTATAATAATTAGTTGAAAATCATTTTCATATTTCATATCAAAAATGTATCAATTTAATTTCACCCAATTTCAGTGTCATAAATCCGAATTCGCTTCGACTCTATTCCTCACAAGTCAATACTCTCAAAACACTGAATCCTATGGGTTCAAACACTCATACTAATTTATATGTGAAAGAGTTGATGTATAGAAATGAACTAATATGTTCGCATATGTATAAAGAAGAAAGGCTCAAAGTGTTATTTTGACGTTGATCTCATGGAAGGAATCAAATGTATAAATTATAAAGATATCATATATAAAAATTATTTTCATGCATAAATCAAACTCATTAAGAAAAAATTTCAAGATATATGCCTTTTATAAATGAAGAAAGTGCAATGACTTTTAGGGAATTACTCTATATCTTTCTTTTGTAATTAGCCTTTACTCACAACTTTCTAAGCAATGGGTCATAGTATGTAGATTATACTATATATTCTTTCTCTCTATATTTTTCTCAAGATATTTTTCAATATATATCATTTTTTTAGAGAGTCAACCCATGTACAGATTGTACACATTTTTTCTTAGATCTTGGGTAATGCGGTCATAGTATGTAAATTATACTATATATTCTTTATCTCTCTATTTTTTTCTGAAGATACTTTTCAATATATATCATTTTTTTAGAGAGTCAACCCATGTACAGATTGTACATTTTTTTAAGGATTTTGGTGAGTGGTTAATTTTGTGGCTTTTCTGTTTGATCTTGGTTTAGGTAACCCCAGATATGTCTCTTTTTTTTGTAACATAATGCACGAATGAGATAAAAGCATATACTATCAATTTCTACTCAAATCATTTAATCTAAGCAAAAATAATAATAAAAAATATACGATACTCTATTAAGATGAGAAAAAATTCATACATTCAATATTAATGCCTATAGATAAGATGTGAGAAAGGGGCACCAGTATTCTCTCATCTAGAGCCGTAAAAATTAACACATGTTCAAAGCCCAATACATGAGTCATACTAAATGACCCTTGGATGTTACCCACAAAGGTCACCCACAACAATGAGACCATGCATATTACTTACCTTGGTTGCTTAATTCCTTCTTTCGTAAGGGAATTTCTCCTTGAACTTGAGCTTTTTTGGGACTCGAACAAGTGACCATGTTCTTATACCAAACATAGGAAAAATTGCTAACCCTTTGTCCCAAAAGCTTAAAATTTTCAATAGGAGACGCTAAAACTGTCACACTTAATAACGGTTTAAAGGGCACACCAAGTAACAAGGATGTTACCCACCATTCGCCAGACAAATCGGACAAAATGACCCTTGCATGTTACGCTGTCAATTTTCAAATTATATTGAACCGTGTTTCTCAACAATTCAATGGATATTCTTCATCACAAATGCATCTTAGATGCTAAACAACACAACAAAAGTTACCAATCCCAATATATGTTGCTTAAAAGGGAAAAAGAAAGCATGAACGGGATCTCAAAGCGCACACCAAGTCACAAGGATGTAACCCACCATGCGGCACACAAGATAGACAAAATGACAGTTGGATTTACCCAGCCGATTTACAGATTACATTGCGCAGGGTTTCTAAACAAATCAATGGATAGTACTCGCTATTTATCTTTTGGGAAACAAGCCACAAGGAGGTGCTGTCTTCTTGATAAGTCTAGCATAAATAACACTCTAACAAGGATAGATATTACTCATCACAAATGCTTGGATTCTAAACAACACAACAAAGTTTGCCGATCCCATGATAAGTTGTTTAAAAAGGAACAAAAAGAAAGAAAGGGCACCCAAGTGATCTTCAAATCAAATTTTATTCCAAATGTGAGGTTCCAATCAATTGAGATACTCTTAAATATTTATGACATACAAATAAACCCTAAGATGTACTACAATATAGCCCTTGATCTCATCCAAGGGTTGAAAAGAAAACATCCAAAAAGCATAAAAGGTAGCAGAAAACTTGGACCAACACATGAAAAAAATGAGGAAGTTCGAAAAGTATCTATCCATTCTTTGCAAATGCTTAAGATGTCGAAAAGGGCACCAATATTCTCTCATCTAGACCTATCAAACTTAACCCATTTTCAAAGCCCATTACAAGTCAAATTTGTGCACCACATGAGTCATACTAAATGACCCCTGGATGTTACCCACAAAGGTCACCCACAATAATGAGACCTGGCATATTACTTACCTTGGTCGCTTAATTCCTTCTTTCGTAGGGGAATTTCTCCTCGAACTTGTGCTTTTTTGGGACTCGAACAAGTGACCATGTTCTTATACCAAACATAGGAAAAATTGCTAACCCTTTGTCCCAAACGCTTAAAAGTTTCAATAGGGGACGCTAAAACTGTAACACTTAATAACTGTTCAAAGGGCACACCAAGTCACAAGGATGTTACCCACCATTCGCCACACAAATCGGACAAAATGACCCTTGGATGTTACGCTGTCAATTTACAAATTATATTGAACCGTGTTTCTCAGCAATTCAATGGATATTATTCATAACAAATGCTTCTTAGATGCTAAACAACACAACAAAAGTTACCAATCCCAAGATATGTTGCTTAAAAGGGAAAGAGAAAGCATGAAAGGGATCTCAAAGCGCACACCAAGTCACAAGGATGTAAGCCACCATGCGGCACACAAGATAGACAAAATGACACTTGGATTTACCTAGCAGATTTACAGATTATATTGCACAGGGTTTCTAAACAAATCAATAGATAGTACTCGCCATTTTTCTTTTGTGAAACTAGCCACAACGAGGTGCTATCTTCTTGATAAGTCTAGCATAAATAACACTCCAACAAGGATAGATATTACTCATCACAAATGCTTGGATTCTAAATAACACAACAAAGTTTACCGATCATATGATAAGTTGTTTATAAAGGAACAAAAAGAAAGAAAGAGAACCCAAGTGATCTAAAAATCAAATTTTATTCCGAATGTGAGGTTCCAAGTAGTTGATGTACTCTTAAATATTTATAACAAACAAATAAACGCCAATATGTACTACAATGTAGCGCTTGATCTCATCCAAGGGTTGAAAAGAAAAGATCCAAAAAGCATAAAAGGTAGCGTAAAACCCGACCAAAACATGAAAAAATGGGGAAGTTCGGAAAAGTATCAAACCATTCTTAGCAAATCGTTAAGATGTCAGAAAGGGGCACCAATATTCTCTCATCTAGAGCCGTGACACTTAACCCATGTTCAAAGCACATTACAAGTCAAATTTGTGCACCACATGAGTCATACTAAATGACCCTTGGATGTTACCCACAAAGGTCACCCACAACAATGAGACCAGCATATTACTTACCTTGGTTGCTTAATTCCTTCTTTCGTAAGAGAATTTCTCCTCAAACTTGTGCTTTTTGGGACTCGAACAAGTGACCATGTTATTATACCAAACATAGGAAAAATTGCTAACCCTTTGTCCCAAAAGCTTAAAAGTTTCAATAGGGACGCTAGAACTCGTAACACTTAATAACGGTTCAAAGCGCACACCAAGTCACAAGGATGTTACCTACCATTCGCCAAACAAATCGGACAAAATGACCCTTGGATGTTACGTTGTCAATTTACAAATTATATTGAACCATGTTTCTCAACAATTCAATGGATATTATTCTTAACAAATGCTTCTTAGTTGCTAAACAACACAACAAAAGTTACCAATCCCAAGATATGTTGCTTAAAAGGAAAAAATAACGCATGAAAGGGATCTCAAAGCGCATACCAAGTCACAAGGATGTTACCCACCATGTGGCTCACAAGATAGACAAAATGACCCTTGGATTTACCCATCCTATTTACAGATTATATTGCACAGGGTTTCTAATCAAATCAATGGATAGTACTCGCCATTTACCTTTTGGGAAACAAGCCACAAGGAGGTGCTGTCTTCTTGATAAGTCTAGCATAAATAACACTCTAACAAGGATAGATATTACTCATCACAAATGCTTAGATTCTAAACAACACAACAAATTTTTCCGATCCCATTATAAGTTGTTTAAAAAGGAACAAAAAGAAAGAAAGAGCACCCAATTGATCTTAAAATCAAATTTTATTTAGGAATGCGAGGTTCCAAGCAATTGATCTACTCTTAAATATTTATAACAAATAAATAAACCCTAAGATGTACTACAATATAACCCTTGATCTCATCCAAGGGTTGAAAAGAAAACATCCAAAAAGCATAAAAGGTAGCGTAAAACTTGGACCAAAACATGAAAAAAATGTGAAAGTTCGGAAAAGTATCTAACCATTCTTAGCAAATGCTTAAGATGTTCGAAAGGAGCACCAATATTCTCTCATCTAGAGTCACAAACTTAACCCATTTTCAAAGCCCATTACAAGTCAAATTTGTGCACCACATGAGTCATACTAAATGACCCTTGGATGTTACCCTAAAAGGTCACCCACAACAATGAGACCTGGCATATGACTTACCTTGGTTGCTTAATTCCTTCTTTCGTAAGAGAATTTCCCCTCGAACTTGTGCTTTTTTGGGACTCGAACAAGTGACCATGTTATTATACCAAACATAGGAAAAATTGCTAACCCTTTGTCCCAAAAGCTTAAACTTTCAATAGGGGACACTAGAACTGTAACACTTAATCCCGGTTCAAAGCGCACACCAAGTCACAAGAATGTTACCCACCATGCGCCACACAAATCGGACAAAATGACCCTTGGCTATTACGCTGTCAATTTACAAATTATATTAAACCGTGTTTCTCAACAATTCAATTTATATTATTCATCACAAATACTACTTAGATGCTAAACAACAGAACTAAAGTTACCAATCCCAAGATATGTTGCTTAAAAGGGAAAAAGAAAGCATGAAAGGGATCTCAAAGCGCATAACAAGTCACAAGGATGTAACCCACCATGCGGCACACAAGATAGACAAAATGACACTTGGATTTACCTAGCCGATTTATAGATTATATTGCACAGGGTTTCTAAACAAATCAATGGATAGTACTCCCCATTTATCTTTTGGGAAACAAGCCACAAGGAGGTGCTATCTTCTTGATAAGTCTAGCATAAATAACACTCTAACAAGGATAGATATTACTCATCACAAATGCTTGGATTCTAAACAACACAACAAAGTTTGCCGATCCCATGATAAGTTATATAAAAAGGAACAAAAAGAAAGAAAGAGCACCCAATTGATCTTAAAATCAAATTTTATTTAGGAATGTGAGGTTCCAAGCAGTTGATCTACTCTTAAATATTTATAACATTCAAATAAACCCAAAGATGTACTACAATATAACCCTTGATCTCATCCAAGGGTTGCAAAAAAAACATCCAAAAAGCATAAAAGGTAGCAAAAACCCGGACCAAAACATGAAAAAATGTGAAAGTTCGGAAAAGTATCTAACCATTCCTAGCAAATGCTTAAGATGTTAGAAAGGAGCACCAATATTCTCTCATCTAGAGTCATTACACTTAACCCATGTTCAAAGCCCATTACAAGTCAAATTGATGTGCACCACATGAGTCATACTAAATGACCCTTGGATGTTACCCACAAAGGTCACCCACAACAATGAGACCAGCATATTACTTACCTTGGTTGCTTAATTCCTTCTTTCGTAAGGGAATTTCTCCTCAAACTTGTGCTTTTTGGGACTCGAACAAGTGACCATGTTCTTATACCAAACATAGGAAAATTGGAACCCTTTGTCCCAAAAGCTTAAAAGTTTCAATACAGACGCTAGAAACCAGAACACTTAATAACGGATCAAAGTGGTACACCAAGTCACAAGGATGTTACCTACCATTCGCCAAACAAATCGGACAAAATGACCCTTGGATGTTACGTTGTCAATTTACAAATTATATTGAACCATGTTTCTCAACAATTCAATGGATATTATTCATCACAAATGCTTCTTAGATGCTAAACAACACAACAAAAGTTACTAATCCCAAGATATGTTGCTTAAAAGGAAAAAATAACGCATGAAAGGGATCTCAAAGCCCACACCAAGTCACAAGGATGTTACCCACCATGCGGCTCACAAGATAGACAAAATGACACTTGGATTTACCCATCCTATTTACAGATTATATTGCACAGGTTTCTAAACCAATCAATGGATAGTACTCGCCATTTACCTTTGGGAAACAAGCCACAAGGAGGTGTCATTTTCTTGATAAGTCTAGCATAAATAACACTCTAACAAGGATAGATATTACTCATCACAAATGCTTAGATTCTAAACAACACAACAAATTTTTCCGATCCCATTATAAGTTGTTTAAAAAGGAACAAAAAGAAAGAAAGAGCACCCAAGTGATCTTAAAATCAAATTTTATTCAATGCAGGTTCCAAGCATTGAGCTACTCTTAAATATTTATAACATACAAATAAACCCTAAGATGTACTACAATATAGCCCTTGATCTCTTCCAAGGGTTGAAAAGAAAACATCCAAAAAGCATAAAAGGTAGCGTAAAACTTGGACCAAAACATGAAAAAATGGGGAAGTTCGGAAAAGTATCTAACCATTCTTAGCAAATGCTTAAGATGTCGAAAAGGGGCACCAATATTCTCTCATCTAGAGTCACACACTTAACCCATTTTCAAAGCCCATTACAAGTCAAATTGATGTTACCCCTGCACCACATGAGTCATACTAAATGACCCTTGGATGTTACCCACAAAGGTCACCCACAACAATGAGACTGGCATATGACTTACCTTGGTTGCTTAATTCCTTCTTTCGTAAGAATATTTCTCCTCAAACTTGTGCTTTTTTGGGACTCGAACAAGTGACCATGTTCTTATACCAAACATAGGAAAAATTGCTCACCCTTTGTACCAAAAGCTTAAACTTTCAATAGGGGACGCTAGAACTGTCACACTTAATCCCGGTTCAAAGCGCACACCAAGTCACAAGAATGTTACCCACCATGCGCCACACAAATCAGACAAAATGACCCTTGGATGTTACGCTGTCAATTTACAAATTATATTGAACCCTGTTTCTCAACAAATCAATTTATATTATTCATCACAAATACTACTTAGATGCTAAACAACAGAACTAAAGTTACCAATCCCAAGATATGTTGCTTAAAAGGGAAAAAGAAAGCATGAAAGGGATCTCAAAGCGCATAACAAGTCACAAGGATGTAACCCACCATGCGGCACACAAGATAGACAAAATGACACTTGGATTTACCTAGCCGATTTATAGATTATATTGCACAGGGTTTCTAAACAAATCAATGGATAGTACTCGCCATTTATCTTTTGGGAAACAAGCCACAACGAGGTGCTATCTTCTTGATAAGTCTAGCATAAATAACACTCCAATAAGGATAGATATTACTCATAACAAATGCTTGGATTCTAAACAACACAACAAAGTTTGCCGATCCCATGATAAGTTATATAAAAAGGAACAAAAAGAAAGAAAGAGCACCCAATTGATCTTAAAATCAAATTTTATTTAGGAATGTGAGGTTCCAAGCAGTTGATCTACTCTTAAATATTTATAACATTCAAATAAACCCAAAGATGTACTACAATATAACCCTTGATCTCATCCAAGCGTAGAAAAAAAAACATCCAAAAAGCATAAAAGGTAGCAGAAAACCTGGACCAAAACATGAAAAAAATGTGAAAGTTCGGAAAAGTATCTAACCATTCCTAGCAAATGCTTAAGATGTTAGAAAGGAGCACCAATATTCTCCCATCTAGAGCCGTCACACTTAACCCATGTTCAAAGCCCATTACAAGTCAAATTTGTGCACCACATGAGTCATACTAAATGACCCTTGGATGTTACCCACAAAGGTCACCCACAACAATGAGACCAGGCATATTACTTACCTTGGTTGCTTAATTCCTTCTTTCGTAAGGGAATTTCTCCTCGAACTTTCGCTTTTTTGGGAATCGAACAAGTGACCATGTTATTATACCAAACATAGGAAAAATTGCTAACCCTTTGTAACATAAGCTTAAACTTTCAATAGGGGACGCTAGAACTGTCACACTTAATCCTGGTTCAAAGCGCACACCAAGTCACAAGGATGTTACCCACCATCCGCCACACAAATCAGACAAAATGACCCTTGGATGTTACGCTGACAATTTACAAATTATATTGAACCGTGTTTCTCAACAATTCAATGGATATTATTCATCACAAATGCTTCTTAGATGCTAAACAACACAACAAAAGTTAACAATCCCAAGATATGTTGCTTAAAAGGGAAATAGAAAGCATGAAAGGGATCTCAAAGCGCACACCAAGTCACAAGGATGTAAGCCACCATGCGGCACACAAGATAGACAAAATGACACTTGGATTTACCCAGTCGATTTACAGATTATATTGCACAGGGTTTCTAAACAAATCAATGGATAGTACTCCCCATTTATCTTTTGGGAAACAAGCCACAAGGAGGTGCTGTCTTCTTGATAAGTCTAGCATAAATAACACTCTAACAAGGATAGATATTACTCATCACAAATGCTTGGACTCTAAACAACACAACAAAGTTTGCCGATCCCATGATAAGTTGTTTAAAAAGGAACAAAAAGAAAGAAAGAGAACGCAAGTGATCTTAAAATCAAATTTTATTCCGAATGTGAGGTGCCAAGCAGTTGAGCTACTCTTAAATATTTATAACATACAAATAAAGATTAAAATGTACTACAATATAGCCCTTGATCTCATCCAAGGGTTGCAAAGAAAACATCCAAAAAGCATAAAAGGTAGCAAAAAAACTGGACCAAAACATGAAAAAAATGTGGAAGTTCGGAAAAGTATCTAACCATTCCTAGCAAATGCTTAAGATGTCAGAAAGGGGCACAAATATTCTCTCATCTAGAGCCGTCACACTTAACCCATGTTCAAAGCCCATTACAAGTCAAATTGATGTTACCCCCGTGTACCACATGAGTCATACTAAATGACCCTTGGATGTTACCCACAAAGGTTACCCACAACAATGAGACCAGGCATATTACTTACCTTGGTTGCTTAATTCCTTATTTCGTACGGGAATTTCTCCTCGAACTTGTGCTTTTTTGGGACTGGAACAAGTGACCATGTTCTTATACCAAACATAGGAAAAATTGCTAACCTTTTGTAACAAAAGCTTAAACTTTCAATACAGGATGCTAGAACTGTCACACTTAATCCCGGATCAAAGCGCACACCAAGTCACAAGGATGTTACCCACCATGTGCCACACAAATCAGACAAAATGACCCTTGGATGTTACGCTGTCAATTGACAAATTATATTGAACCGTGTTTCTCAACAATTCAATGGATATTATTCATCACAAATGCTTCGTAGATGCTAAACGACACAACAAAAGTTACTAATCCCAAGATATGTTGCTTAAAAGGGAAAAAGAAAGCATGAACGGGATCTCAAAGCCCACACCAAGTTACAAGGATGCAACCCACCATGCGGCACACAAGATAGACAAAATGACACTTGGATTTACCCAGCCGATTTACAGATTACATTGCGCAGGGTTTCTAAACCAATCAATGGATAGTACTCGCTGTTTATCTTTTGGGAAACAAGCCACAAGGAGGTGCTGTCTTCTTGATAAGTCTAGCATAAATAACACTCTAACAAGGATAGATATTACTCATCATAAATGCTTGGATTCTAAACAACATAGCAAAGTTTGCCGATCCCATGATAAGTTGTTTAAAAAGGAACAAAAAGAAAGAAAGAGCACCCAAGTGATCTTAAAATCAAATTTTATTCCGAATGTGAGGTTCCAAGCAGTTGAGCTACTTTTAAATATTTATAACATACAAATAAACCCTAAGATGTACTACAATATAGCCCTTGATCTCTTCCAAGGGTTGAAAAGAAAACATCCAAAAAGCATAAAAGGAAGCAGAAAACCTGGACCAAAAAATGAAAAAAATGGGGAAGTTAGGAAAAGTATCTAACCATTCCTAGCAAATGCTTAAGATGTCAGAAAGGGGCACCAATATTCTCTCATCTAGAGCTGTCACACTTAACCCATTTTCAAAGCCCATTACAAGTCAAATTGATGTTACCCCCCGTGCACCACATGAGTCATACTAAATGACCCTTGGATTTTACCCACAAAGGTCACCCACAACAATGAGACCAGGCATATTACTTACCTTGGTTGCTTAATTCCTTCTTTCGTAAGAATATTTCTCCTCAAACTTGTGCTTTTTTGGGACTCGAACAAGTGACCATGTTCTTATACCAAACATAGGAAAAATTGCTCACCCTTTGTACCAAAAGCTTAAACTTTCAATAGGGGACGCTAGAACTGTCACACTTAATCCCGGTTCAAAGCGCACAACAAGTCACAAGGATGTTACCCCCCATGCGCCACACAAATCAGACAAAATGACCCTTGGATGTTACGCTGTCAATTTACAAATTATATTGAACCCTGTTTCTCAACAAATCAATTGATATTATTCATCACAAATGCTTCTTAGATGCTAAATATCACACCAAAAGTTACCAATCCCAAGATATGTTCCTTAAAAGGGAAAAAGAAAGCATGAACGGAATCTCAAAGCGCACACCAAGTCACAAGGATGTAACCCACCATGCGGCATACAAGATAGACAAAATGACACTTGGATTTACCCAGCCGATTTACAGATTACATTGCGCAGGGTTTCTAAACCAATCAATGGATAGTACGTGTTGTTTATCTTTTGGGAAACAAGCCACAAGGATGTGCTGTCTTCTTGATAAGTCTAGCATAAATAACACTCTAACAAGGATAGATATTACTCATCATAAATGCTTGGATTCTAAACAACACAGCAAAGTTTGCCGATCCCATGATAAGTTGTTTGAAAAGGAACAAAAAGAAAGAAAGAGCACCCAAGTGATCTTAAAATCAAATTTTATTCCGAATGTGAGGTTCCAAGCAGTTGAGCTACTCATAAATATTTATAATAAACAAATAAACCCTAAGATGTACTACAATATAGCCCTTGACCTCATCCAAGGTTTGAAAAAAAAACATCCAAAAAACATAAAAGGTAGCAGAAAACCTGGACCAAAAAATGAAAAAAATAGAGAAGTTTGGAAAAGTATCTAACCATTCCAATCAAATGCTTAAGATGTCAGAAAGGGGGACCAATATTCTCTCATATAGAGCCGTCACACTTAACCCATGTTCAAGTCCCATTACAAGTCAAATTGATGTTACCCCCCGTGCACCACATGTGTCATACTAAATGACCCTTGGATGTTACCCACAAAGGTCACCCACAACAATGATACCAGGCATATTACTTACCTTGGTTGCTTAATTCCTTCTTTCGTAAGGGAATTTCTCCTCGAACTTTTGCTTTTTTGGGACTGGAACAAGTGACCATTCTCTTATACCAAACATAGGAAAAATTGCTAACCCTTTGTACATAAAGCTTAAACTTTCAATAGGGGACGCTAGAACTGTCACACTTAATCCCGGTTCAAAGCGCACACCAAGTCACAAGGATGTTACCCACCATGCGCCACACAAATCAGACAAAATGACCCTTGGATGTTACGCTGTCAATTTACAAATTATATTGAACCATGTTTCTCAACAATTCAATGGATATTCTTCATCACAAATGCATCTTAGATGCTAAACAACACAACAAAAGTTACCAATCCCAAGATATGTTGCTTAAAAGGGAAAAAGAAAGCATGAACGGGATCTCAAAGCGCACACCAAGTCACAAGGATGTAACCCACCATGCGGCACACAAGATAGACAAAATGACAGTTGGATTTACCCAGCCGATTTACAGATTACATTGCGTAAGGTTTCTAAACAAATCAATAGATAGTACTCGCTATTTAACTTTTGGGAAACAAGCCACAAGGAGGTGATGTCTTCTTGATAAGTCTAGCATAAATAACACTCTAACAAGGATAGATATTACTCATCACAAATGCTTCGATTCTAAACAACACAACAAAGTTTGCCGCTCCCATGATAAGTTGTTTGAAAAGGAACAAAAAGAAAGAAAGAGCACCCAAGTGATCTTAAAATCAAATTTTATTCCGAATGTGAGGTTCCAAGCAGTTGAGCTACTCTTAAATATTTATAACATACAAATAAACCCTAAGATGTACTACAATATAGCCCTTGATCTCATCCAAGGGTTGAAAAGAAAACATCCAAAAAGCATAAAAGGTAGCAGAAAACCTGGACCAAAAAATGAAAAAAATGGGGAAGTTTTGAAAAGTATCTAACCATTCCTAACAAATGCTTAAGATGTCAGAAAGGGGCACCAATATTCTCTCATCTAGAGACGTCACACTTAACCCATGTTCAAAGCCCATTACAAGTCAAATTGATGTTACCCCCCGTGCACCACATGAGTCATACTAAATGACCCTTGGATGTTACCCACAAAGGTCACCCACAACAATGAGACCAGGCACAATACTTACCTTGGTTGCTCAATTCCTTCTTTCGTAAGGGAATTTTTCCTCGAACTTGTGCTTTTTTGGGACTCGAACAAGTGACCATGTTCTTATACCAAACATAGGAAAAATTGCTAACCCTTTGTATCAAAAGCTTAAACTTTCAATAGGGGAGGCTAGAACTGTCACACTTAATCCCGGTTCAAAGCGCACACCAAGTCACAAGGATGTTACCCCCCATGCGCCACACAAATCAGACAAAATGACCCTTGGATGTTACGTCATTAATTTACAAATTATATTGAACCGTGTTTCTCAACAATTCAATGGATATTATTCATCACAAATGCTTCTTAGATGCTAAACAACACAACAAAAGTTACCAATCCCAAGATATGTTGGTTAAAAGGGAAAAGGAAAGCATGAAAGGGATCTCAAAGCGCACACCAAGTAACATTGATGTAACCACCATGCGCCCACAAGATAGACAAAATGACACTTGGATTTACCCAAATTGATTTATAGATTACATTGCGCAGGTTTCTAAACAAATCAATAGATAGTAGTCGCCATTTATCTTTTGGGAAACAAGCCACAAGCGAGGTGTCATCTTCTTGATAAGTCTAGCATAAATAACACTCTAACAAAGATAGATATTACTCATCACAAATGCTTGTATTCTAAACAACACAACAAAGTTTGCCGATCCCATGATAACTTGTTTAAAAAGGAACAAAAAGAAAGAAAGAGTACCCAAGTGATCTTAAAATCAAATTTTATTCCGAACGTGAGGTTCCAAGCAGTTGAGCTACTCTTAAATATTTATAACATACAAATAAACCCTAAGATGTACTACAATATAGCCCTTGATCTCATCCAAGGGTTGAAAAGAAAACATCCAAAAAGCATAAAAGGTAGCAGAAAACCTGGACCAAAACATGAAAAAAATGGGGAAGTTTGACAAAGTATCTAACCATTCCTAGCAATTGCTTAAGATGTCAGAAAGGGGCACCAATATTCTCTCATCTAGAGCCGTCACACTTAACCCATGTTCAAAGCCATTACAAGTCAAATTGATGTTACCCCTCGTGAACCACATGAGTCATACTAAATGACCCTTGGATGTTACCCACAAAGGTCACCCAATACAATGAGACCAGGCATATTACTTACCTTGGTTGCTTAATTCTTTCTTTCGTAAGGGAATTTCTAATCGAACTTGTGCTTTTTTGGGACTCGAACAAGTGACCATGTTCTTATACCAAACATAGGAAAAATTGCTAACCCTTTTTACCAAAGCTTAAACTTTCAATAGGGGATGCTAGAACTGTCACACTTAATCCCGGTTCAAAGCGCACACCAAGTCACAAGGATGTTACCCACCATGCGCCACACAAATCAAACAAAATGACCCTTTGATGTTACGCTGTCAATTTACAAATTATATTGAACCGTGTTTCTCAACAATTCAATGGATATTATTCATCACAAATGCTTCTTAGGTGCTAAACAACACAACAAAAGTTACCAATCCCAAGATATGATGCTTAAAAGTGAAAAAGAAAGCATGAAAGGGATCTCAAAGCGCACACCAAGTCACAAGGATGTAACCCACCATGCGGCACAAAAGATAGACAAAATGACACTTGGATTTACCCAGACGATTTACAGATTATATTGCATAGGGTTTCTAAACAAATCAATAGATAGTAGTCGCCATTTATCTTTTCGAAAACAAGCCACAAGGAGGTGCTGTCTTCTTGATAAGTCTAGCATAAAAAACACTCTAACTAGGATAGATATTACTCATCATAAATGCTTGGATTCTAAACAACACAGCAAAGTTTGCCGATCCCATGATAAGTTGTTTAAAAAGGAACAAAAAGAAAGAAAGAGCACCCAAGTGATCTTAAAATCAAATTTTATTCCGAATGTGAGGTTCCAAGCAGTTGAGCTACTCTTAAATATTTATAACATACAAATAAACCCTAAGATGTACTACAATATAGCCCTTGATCTCTTCCAAGGGTTGAAAAGAAAACAACCAAAAAGCATAAAAGGAAGCAGAAAACCTGGACCAAAAAATGAAAGAAATAGAGAAGTTTGGAAAAGTATCTAACCATTCCTAGCAAATGCTTAAGTTGTTAGAAAGAGGCACCAATATTCTCTCATCTAGAGTCATTACACTTAACACATGTTCAAAGCCCATTACAAGTCAAATTGATGTTACCCCCCGTGCACCACATGAGTCATACTAAATGACCCTTGGATGTTACCCACAAAGGTCACCCACTACAATGAGACCAGGCATATTACTTACCTTGGTTGCTTAATTCCTTCTTTCGTAAGGGAATTTCTAATCGAACTTGTGCTTTTTTGGGACTCGAACAAGTGACCATGTTCTTATACCAAACATAGGAAAAATTGCTAACCCTTTTTACCAAAGCTTAAACTTTCAATAGGGGATGCTAGAACTGTCACACTTAATCCCGGTTCAAAGCGCACACCAAGTCACAAGGATGTTACCCACCATGCGCCACACAAATCAAACAAAATGACCCTTTGATGTTACGCTGTCAATTTACAAATTATATTGAACCGTGTTTCTCAACAATTCAATGGATATTATTCATCACAAATGCTTCTTAGGTGCTAAACAACACAACAAAAGTTACCAATCCGAAGATATGTTGCTTAAAAGGGAAAAAGAAAGCGTGAAAGGGATCTCAAAGCGCACACCAAGTCACAAGGATGTAACCCACCATGCAGCCCACAAAATAGACAAAATGACACTTGGATTTACCCAGCCGATTTACAGATTATATTGCATAGGGTTTCTAAACAAATCAATGGATAATACTCGCAATTTATCTTTTGGGAAACAAGCCACAAGGAGGTGCTATCTTCTTGATAAGTCTAGCATAAATAACACTCTAACAAGGATAGATATTACTCATCACTAATGCTTGGATTCTAAACAACACAACAAAGTTTGCCGATCCCATGATAAGTTGTTTAAAAAGGAACAAAAAGAAAGAAAGAGCACCCAAGTGATCTTAAAATCAAATTTTATTCCGAATGTGAGGTTCCAAGCAGCAGCTAATCTTAAATATTTATAACATACAAATAAACCCTAAGATGTACAACAATATAGCCCTTGATCTCATCCAAGGGTGGAAAAGAAAACATCCAAAAAGCATAAAAGGTAGCAGAAAACCTGGACCAAAAAATGAAAAAAATGGAGAAGTTCGAAAAAGTATCTAACCATTCCCAGCAAATGCTTAAGATGTCAAAAAGGGGCAAAAATATTCTCTCATCCAGAGGCGTCACCCTTAACCCATGTTCAAAGCCCAATACATGAGTCATACTAAATGACCCTTGAATGTTACCCACAAAGGTTACCCACAACAATGAGGCCAGGCATATTACTTACCTTGGTTGCTTAATTCCTTCTTTCGTAAGGGAATTTCTCCTCAAACTTGTGCTTTTTTGGGGCTCGAACAAGTGACCATGTTCTTAAACCAAATATAGGAAAAATTGCTAACCCTTTGTACCAAAAGCTTAAACTTTCAATAGGGGACGCTAGAACTGTAACACTTAATCCACGTTCAAAGCGCACACCAAGTCACAAGGATGTTACCCACCATGCGCCAGACAAATCCGACAAAATGACCCTTGGATGTTACGTTATCAATTTACAAATTATATTGAACCGTGTTTCTCAACAATTCAATTAATATTATTCATCACAAATGCTTCTTATATGCTAAACAACCCAACAAAAGTTACCAATCCCAAGATATGTTGCTTAGAAGGGAAAAGGAAAGCATGAAATGGATCTCAAAGCGCACACCAAGTCACAAGGATGTAACCGACCATGCGGCACACAAGATAGATAAAATGACACTTGGATTTACCCAGCCAATTTACAGATTATATTGCACAGGGTTTCTAAACAAATCAATGTATAGTACTCGTAATTTATCTTTTGGGAAACAAGCCACAAGGAGGTGCTATCTTCTTGATAAGTCTAGCAAAAATAACACTCTAACAAGGATAGATATTACTCATCACAAATGCTTGGATTCTAAACAACACAACAAAGTTTGCCGTTCCCATGATAAGTTGTTTAAAAAGGAACAAAAAGAAAGAAAGAGCACCCAAGTGATCTTAAAATCAAATTTTATTCCGAATGTGAGGTTCCAAGCAGTTGAGCTACTCTTAAATATTTATAACATACAAATAAACCCTAAGATGTACTACAATATAGCCCTTGATATCATCCAAGGGTTGAAAAGAAAACATCCAAAAAGCATAAAAGGTAGCAGAAAACCTGGACCAAAAAATTAAAAAAATGTGGAAGTTCGGAAAAGTATCTAACTATTCCTAGCAAATGCTTAAGATGTCAGAAAGGGGCAAAAATATTCTCTCATCTAGAGGCGTCACACTTAACCCATGTTCAAAGCCCATTACAAGTCAAATTGATGTTACACCCCGTGCACCACATGAGTCATACTAAATGACCCTTGGATGTTACCCACAAAGGTCACCCACAACAATGAGACCAGGCATATTACTTACCTTGGTTGCTTAATTCCTTCTTTCGTAAGGAAATTTCTCCTCGAACTTGTGCTTTTTTGGGACTCAAACAAGTGACCATGTTCTTATACAAAACATAGGAAAAATTGCTAACCCTTTGTACCAAAAGCTTAAACTTTCAATAGGGGACGCAAGAAAATTCACACTTAATCCCGGTTCAAAGCGCATACCAAGTCACAGGGATGTTACCCACCATGCGCCACACAAATCAGACAAAATGACCCTTGGATGTTACGCTGTCAATTTACAAATTATATTGAACTGTGTTTCTCCACAATTCAATGGATATTATTCATCACAAATGCTTCTTATATGCTAAACAACACAACAAAAGTTACCAATCCCAAGATATGTTGCTTAGAGGGGAAAAAGAAAGCATGAAATTGATCTCAAAGTGCACACCAAGTCACAAGGATGTAACCCACCATGCAGCACACAAGATAGACAAAATGACACTTGGATTTACCCAGCCGATTTACAGATTATATTGCGCAGGGTTTCTAAACAAAACAATGGATAGTACTCACCATTTATCTTTTGGGAAACAAGCCACAAGGAGGTGCTATCTTCTTGATAAGTCTAGCATAAATAACACTCTAACAAGGATAGATAATACTCATCACAAATGCTTGGATTCTAAACAACACAACAAAGTTTGCCGATCCCATGATAAGTTGTTTAAAAAGAACAAAAAGAAAGAAAGAGCACCCAAGTGATCTTAAAATCAAATTTTATTCCGAATGTGAGGTTCCAAGCAGTGGAGCTACTCTTAAATATTTATAACATACAAATAAACCCTAAGATGTACTACAATATAGCCCTTGATCTTATCAAAGGGTTGAAAAGAAAACATCCAAAAAGCATAAAAGGTAGCAGAAAACCTGGACCAAAAAATGAAAAAAATGGGGAAGTTTTGAAAAGTATCTAACCATTCCTAGCAAATGTTTAAGATGTCAGAAAGGGGCAAAAATATTCTCTCATCTAGAGGCGTCACACTTAACCCATGTTCAAAGCCCATTACAAGTCAAATTGATGTTACCCCCCGTGCACCACATGAGTCATACTAAATGACCCTTGGATGTTACCCACAAAGGTCACCCACAACAATGAGACCAGGCATATTACTTAAATTGGTTGCTTAATTCCTTCTTTCGTAAGGGAATTTCTCCTCGAACTTGTGCTTTTTTGGGAATCGAACAAGTGACCATGTTCTTATACCAAACATTGGAAAAATTGCTAACCCTTTGTACCAAAAGCTTAAACTTTCAATAGGGGATGCTAGAACTGTAACACTTAATCCCGGTGCAAAGCGCACACTAAGTCACAAGGATGTTATCCACCATGCGCCCCACAAATCAGACAAAATGACCCTTGGATGTTACGCTGACAATTTACAAATTATATTGAACCGTGTTTCTCAACAATTCAATGGATATTATTCATCACAAATGCTTCTTAGATGCTAAACAACACAACAAAAGTTAACAATCCCAAGATATGTTGCTTAAAAGGGAAATAGAAAGCATGAAAGGGATCTCAAAGCGCACACCAAGTCACAAGGATGTAACCCACCATACGGCCCACAAGATAGACAAAATGACACATGGATTTACCGAGCTGATTTACAGATTATATTGCACAGGGTTTCTAAACAAAACAATGGATAGTACTCACCATTTATCTTTTGGGAAACAAGCCACAAGGAGGTGCTATCTTCTTGATAAGTCTAGCATAAATAACACTCTAAAAAGGATAGCTATTACTCATCACAAATGCTTGGATTCTAAACAACACAACATAGTTTGCCGATCCCATGATAAGTTGTTTAAAAAGGAACAAAAAGAAAGAAAGAGCACCCAAGTGATCTTAAAATCAAATTTTATTCTGAATGTGAGGTTCCAAGGAGTTGAGCTACTCTTAAATATTTATAACATACTAATAAACCCCAATATGTACTACAATATATCCCTTGATCTCATCCAAGGGTTGAAAAGAAAACATACAAAAAGCATATAAGGTAGCAGAAAACCTGGACCAAAAAATGAAAAAAATGGGGAAGTTCGGAAAAGTATCTAACCATTCATAGCAAATGCTTAAGATGTCAGAAAGGGGCACCAATATTCTCTCATCTAGAGCCGTCACACTTAACCCATGTTCAAAGCCCATTACAAGTCAAATTGATGTTACCCCCCGTGCACCACATGAGTCATACTAAATGACCCTTGGATGTTACCCACAAATGTCACCCACAACAATGAGACCAGGCATATTACTTACCTTGGTTGCTTAATTCCTTCTTTCGTAAGGGAATTTCTCCTCGAACTTGTGCTTTTTTGGGACTCGAACAAGTGACCATGTTCTTATACCAAACATAGGAAAAATTTCTAACCCTTTGTACCAAAAGCTTAAACTTTCAATAGGGGACGCTAAAACTGTAACACTTAAACTCGGTTCAAAGCGCATACCAAGTCACAACGATGTTACCCACCATGCGCCACACAAATCAGACAAAATGCCACTTGGATGTTACGCTGTCAATTTACAAATTATATTGAAGCGTGTTTCTCAACAATTCAATGGATATTATTCATCATAAATGCTTCTTAGATGCTAAACAACACAACAAAAGTTACCAATCCCAAGATATGTTGCTTAAAAGGGAAAAGGAGGCATGAAAGGGATCTCAAAGCGCACACCAAGTCACAAGGATGTAACCCACCATACGGCCCACAAGATAGACAAAATGACACTTGGATTTACCCAGCCGATTTACAGATTATATTGCGTAGGGTTTCTAAACAAATCAATGGATAGTACTCGCCATTTATCTTTTGGGAAACAAGCCACAAGGAGGTGCTATCTTCTTGATAATTCTAGCATAAATAACACTCTAACAAGGATAGATATTACTCATCACAAATGCTTGGATTCTAAACAACACAACAAAGTTTGCCGATCCCATGATAAGTTGTTTAAAATGGAACAAAAAGAAAGAAAGAGAACGCAAGTGATCTTAAAATCAAATTTTATTCCGAATGTGAGGTTCCAAGCAGTTGAGCTACTCTTAAATATTTATAACATACAAATATGACCTCTTGAATGAGCCCATTTAAAGCCTTTTCGAGTTGTGCCTTCCTAGACCTTGTTATTGGTCCACTTGGAATTTGTAGAGCTCGATGGTTCTCATCACTTATCATGGGATCCGCAAACTTTGTTGTGTAGAATCTAAGCATTTGTGATGAGTAATATCTATCCTTGTTAGAGTGTTATTTATGCTGGACTTATCAAGAAGATAGCACCTCCTTGTGGCTTGTTTCCCAAAAGATAAATGGCGAGTACTATTCATTGATTTGTTTAGAAACCCTGCGCAATATAATCTGTAAATCGGCAGGGTAAATCCAAGTGTCATTTTGTCAATCTTGTGTGCCGCATGGTGGGTTACATCCTTCTGACTTGATGTGCGCTTTGAGATCCGTTATAATATGTTCTTTGAGGGCTACCATATTATCCTGTCGCAGGATCCTGCTGCACGGCTCTTTTAAAAACCATCCCCAAGTCTCTTATGGAAGCACTTGGTTTGATATAAACCCATTGCTATTTTTTCTCCTTTCATTGAAAATTTGGAATGCAAAGAAATCACATGCATTGTTGTTATATGTAGTTTTTAGTCAACTATGTTTGGATCATTGCCTCATGTGTTTTGCATGTGCTTTTTTTACTTGGGTCTCTTTATTGTATTGAATAATATTATATGCACCAAGTTGCTATATGTAAGATATGGAATCAATTATTAACAAAAGCTAGTTGCATTGTGACATTTAGTCTGATGGATGTGTATTAAGATATGATAGTATATTTTTTAATTTATTTTTTTACTCGTATTTGTTTTGGATTTTTTGCTTTAAAAGAGAAGAAACATAATTTCAATTTTTTATCAAATCATAGTTCTTTATTCTCTTGTTGATATATGAAAAAATTTGCATATACTTATTGTATGCATCAATTGACAAATTGGATTGGATGTTAAGAATATCGGATTTCTTGAAACTCAATTGCCGCTTTACACTGCTCTAGTTACATGTAGAATGTTGCAAGCATGATGGGTTTGAATTCATATTAATTATGGTGTTTTACATAGTAAAATAACTTTGAGAAGTATTCTTTTTTTTTTTAAATTTGACATGGCACAACATAATTAGAGTGAATGTTTATGTATTAAGCGTTTCTCCTTTCTCTATATATATCTATAATGACTAATTTATTTAGCTTTATTACTTTTTAAAAGTTAAACGTATATTGGGAGAATCTCATATGATTTGCACAAAGGTTTTGGCAAAATGATACTAAAGAAGTTAGCGAAATCTATTATAAAAATCTCTCAAAAGTTTAAGTGACACTAGTGAATCTGTTGGAGTAGTTGCGGCTTAGCTGCCAAATGAGGTTGGCATATGTAAGTGTTGATCACCATGCATGCAGAAAAGCACATTAGTGTCCGATGGTTCTATGCAAAGTGCAAGATAAACCTCTGTGAGTATAGATTTTTCGATGCCAATATCATCTTCCCAAATAATTTATTACTATGTGACCTTCGAGAATATGAGTTAATTTGCAAAGTTCTAATCCACTCTTTTTTTCTTTTTCCATTTTTTTTTTTTTGTAATTGGGTGAATTTTTTATGGCAAGAAATAACCTTTCAATCGAATATGATGATTTCTGTCTTGATATGAGTAAGTGACCTTTAGCCTAAATTACACTATTGGTCTCAAATATTTACTAGATTCACGTCTCGAAATTCTCAAAATGTATGATTTAGTAAATATTTGAGACCGATAGTGTAATTTAAGCTAAAGGTCACTTACTCATATCAAGACAGAAATCATCATATTCCATTGAAAGGTTATTTCTTGCCATAAAAAATTCACCCAACTACAAAAAAAAAAAAAAATGGAAAAAGAAAAAAAGAGTGGATTAGAACTTTGCAAATTAACTCATATTCTCGAAGGTCACATAGTAATAAATTATTTGGGAAGATGATATTGGCATCGAAAAATCTATACTCACAAAGGTTTATCTTGCACTTTGCATAGAACCATCGGACACTAATGTGCTTTTCTGCATGCATGGTGATCAACACTTACATATGCCAACCTCATTTCTGCATAAGCTGCAACTACTCCAACAGATTCACTAGTGTCACTTAAACTTTTTGAGAGATTTTTATAATAGATTTCGCTAACTTCTTTAGTATCATTTTTGCCAAAACCTTTGTGCAAATCATATGAGATTCTCCCAATATATGTTTTTAACTTTTAAAAAGTAATAAAGCTAAATAAATTAGTCATTATAGATATATATAGAGAAAGGAGAAACGCTTAATACACAAACATTCACTCTAATTATGTTGTGCCATGTGTCAAATTTTTTTTAAAAAAAGAATAGTTCTCAAAGTTATTTTACTATGTAAAATACCATAAGTAATATGAATTCAAACCCATCATGCTTGCAACATTCTACATGTAACTAGAACAGATTGCGAAAGTGGCAATGGAGTTTCAAGAAATCCGATATTCTTAACATCCAATCCAATTTGACAACTGATGCATACAATAAGTAAATGCAAATTTTTTCATATATCAACAAGAGAATAAAGCACTCTGATTTGGTAAAAAATTGACATTATGTTTCTTCTCTTTTTAAAACACAAAAATTCAAAACAAATACAAGTATAAAAATAAATTAAAAAATTTTCTATCATAGCTTAATACACATCCATCAGACTAAATGTCACAATGCAACTAGCTTTTGTTAATAATTGATTCCATATCTTACATATAGCAACTTGGTGCATATAATATTATTCAAAAATATAAAGAGAACCAAGTAAAAAGAGCACATGCAAAACACATGAGGCCATGCTCCAAACATAGTTGACTAAAAACTACATATAACAACAATGCATGTGATTTCTTTGCATTCCAAATTTTCAATGAAAGGAGAAAAAATAGCAATGGAAACATATCAAACCAAGTGCTTCCATAAGAGACTTACGGATGGCTTCTAAAAGAGCCTTGCAGCAGGATGCTGGGACAGTATAAGATGGTAGCACCCAAAGAACATACTCTAAAACCATTTACAAATAAAGAAAAGATTCCAGAATACGGTATAGTTTGTAGGAAGTAATGTAGACAAATAAGATTTGAACAAAAAAATATAAATTAGAAAGATCAAAGTTACTGAAATGAAATAAACTATAAATTACAAATTAAAGAAAAAAAAAAGATGGTAGCACTTACCCGCTACTTGTTCAGAGGATTAGATTTTAGCAGTGTTAAATATTTACAAGTATCACAACCAATAATGAAAAGTAAAACTCACCATACTCTACCATATTCTTCCATAAACTGAAGAGCTTTCTCCAGAAAAGATGGAGATCCAACCTCTTCCAAAGCAAGCAGAATGGGTCTCCCAATAACTTTAAATACCATTGGCTTTTTCGGTATCTACAAAAGGAATTTGCAAACATTTCAATGGCACAAAGAACGAGGCAAAACAATTTATTCGTTATAAACTTTAATTGAATACGTCCCTATCAAAAGAAAGAAAATAACTTTAATTAAATAGACTCTGTTATCTCGGGTTATCATAAATGTCATGTTGGTTTAGTGCTAGCCGTGGAACGCTATCAAGGAATTTCATCCAGAAAGTCTTGAGTTTTCTTTCTAAGCATGTTCTTTCTATTGGTTCAAAAGGAGATCTTAAAAGAAAAGAAAGAATGTAGATTGAATGAAGCTCATTTGTTGTCATACTAGACATATAAAGCTAACCTAGCAGAGACTATGTTCAAAGTGAAGTATCATGTGAAGTAACGTTACATTAATAATTTGTTTTTTAAAATGTGAACTCACGCTTTTATAAAAGAATAGATATCGGAAATTTAAGAGGGATGAATCATTTTAATGAAGTTAAGAAGCTTTTACCTGCTCTTTCAATTTATTTTTTTGGTTGAAATTGTTCACCAATTATCACAATTTTGAACATAATATAATCACTAATCTAGTTGTTAATTCTTAAATTTTAAAACTTGACATAAAATAATTGGTTAAGAGGTTAAAGTACAACCCATTCTTAAGTCTTCCTTTAAAAAACATTGCCCCTGTTGCTTTCCTTCACACAACAATATTCAGGATGAAATTCCATGCAAATTGAGCTATCTTCAGTGAATTGAGAAGCATTTAAAAGGTTCTTAAAGGAGGTTTCTGTTAGAACTTTTACTAAGAGAGAAATAGCTCATACCAATGCTTGAAATTCTCGCAAGGCATCACCATTGCCCACGAGAAGTTGTTGAGTTTTAGCCTCTGTGGTTGCAGCTAGGTTGGCTGGATCAGAAGTTACACAGTAAGAGGCTCTCGAGTCACGCAGGGTAACTAAAACCCAGGGAATTATTTTGTGTTGCATACATCACTGAGAGAACATTTGGTTATGCATGATACTGAGCTGCTATATTTTCATTGACACGTTGAGTGTAATTTGGGTATTGAACATTAGGCACAGTTAGTTGTAAAGAAGAATGAATTTTGCACAATAACTATGGAATTTAATTGAGAAAGGGGTTGATTAAAGCTTGATGTTTGTAAAATGGAATGTGTGTGTTGTGCCATGTTTAATGGAGTTTGATAAGATGAATTTTGAGAAAAAGAGAATTATTGAGGAAGTTAATTGAAAGGTTGATTTTGAGAAAACTGTCGAGTTGACAAATGTTTGTTCAGGAAAGTAACTTTGTTGGGGTAAGATTGTGAGGGCTGATTAAATGGCATTTGATTGGTAACAGCAGCAAATGATTGATTAAACCTGTGCAAACATGATCCAACAAAGTTCCCAGTTCTTCCATAAATCTAGCATTATGGCTTTAAACCATTGTTGACCTTCATTTCTGTAAAGATCAAAAGGCTGATTTTGGAAAAAAACATTTGTTGCTCCATAGGCTGTTAAAAACCAAAACCAAAACCAACTCCATTTATAATAGGGCCATTTATTCCATTCATCACATAATTTTGATTATATTGAAAAGCATTAAAACCAGTGTTTGCATTATAACCAGTATTTGCAAAATTGAGAGAAGGATGGTTTAGTTGACTTACTTCAATGGGTTGAGACAGCAAGATTTGCATTTGTTAACATTATGGCCTTAAACCAAGGTTGAAACCTCTACCTCTATTTCTGTAAGGATCAAAAGGTTGATTTTGGAAAAACATCTGTTGCTCCATAGGCTGTTAAAAACCAAAACAAACTCCATTAATAATAGGGCCAAACATTATGTTTTATCGAAGAAAAAAATGTGCATTTTTATTTTTGAACAAGTTAAAAAGCATATAAATTTTACGTTATATAAAAAATGTGTACTGTATGGAAGTAAGTTTTGTCTGCTTGTTTTTTGCATAATAAAGGTGTCTGCGAGCATCTAACAAGAGAAAATGTCTCAGTTAGTGACTTGTCAAATCTGTCCTGAGCAGTTAGTGATTTTATTTAGCAGCTTTAGATTTAGCAGATTCCTCTGTCACCAGTGCCACAGTTTCTTGTGCTTTCTTAGTTGATTTCAGAAGCTTCACTTCTTGCAGTTCACATCTCAGTCTTAGCCTTTCAACCTGATCATGAGTCTGAGAAAAAGGCACACAGCTATTAGCTTAAGTAATAAACACTTGACTACTAAAAGGCTCCTTCCGCAAGGCATATCATTAAATAAAAACAAAAATCTAAAAGGATGTCTTAAAGCACAAGTATATACCTGAGCCCGCAGCTTAAGCACTTCTTGATACAAAAGTTCTTTTTTTTCCCTTTTTTTTCTTTTCTTTTCTTACTATTCTTTTTTTTTTTTTTTTTTGCCATATGTGACAAAATAACATCTTTCTGCTGCAATAAAGTTGTCTGCGAGGATCTAAGTAGAAGAAATGTCTCAAATTCCTTTCCTTGTTTGGCGGCTTTGCTGTCCAATTGCTTTATCAAATCAACATTAGATGGTACTGCAGACTTAGAAGTCTGATCTTAGTCTTGTCTAATCTGTCAGGAGCAGTTAGTGATTTAATAACATCTTTAGCAGCTTTAGATTTAGCAGATTCCTCGATCACCAGTGCCACAGCATCTTGTGCTTTCTTAATTGATTTCGGAAGCTCCACTTCTTGCAGTTCCCGTCTCAGTCTTAGGCTTTCAACCTGATCATATTTTAGAAAAATGCACACAGCTTTTAGCTTAACTACTAAAAGACACCTTCCTCGAAACAAATAATTTAAATTAAAACTAAAATAAAAAAGGCAGTCCTAAATCACAAGAATACCTGAGCCCATAACTTAAGCAATTCTTGATTCAGAAATTCAATTGTTCTTTTCTTTCTCTCCTTTTTTTTTCTTTTCTCTCTTCTTTTTATTTTGGCCATAGTTGACAAAATAACATCTTTCAGCTGCAATAAAGGTGTCTGCGAGGATCTAAGTGGAGAAAATGTCTCAAATTATTTTTTTTTTTTGCCATAGGTGACAAAATAACATCTTTGTGCTGCAATAAAGTTGTCTGCGAGGATCTATGTAGAGGAAATGTCTCAAATTTCTATCCTTGTTTCGCGGCTATGCTGTCCAATTGCTTTACCAAATCAACATTAGATGGAACTGCCGACTTAGAAGTCTGATCTCAGTCTTGTCTAATCTGTCAGGAGCAGTTAGTGATTTGATAACATCTTTAGCAGCTTTAGATTTAGCATATTCCTCGGTCACCAGTGCCACAGCATCTTGTGATTTCTTAATTGATTCGGGAAGCTCCACTTCTTGCAGTTCACGTCTCAGTCTTAGGCTTTCAACCTGATCATATTTTAGAAAAATGCACAGAGCTATTAGCTCAAGTAATAAACAGTTGACTACTAAAAGACTCCTTCCTCCAAACATATAATTAAATTAAAACTAAAATAAAAAAGGCAGTCCTAAATCACAAGAATACCTGAGCCCATAATTTAAGCAATTCTTGATTCAAAATTCAATTTTTCTTCTCTTTCTCTTTTTTTTTTCTTTTCTCTCCTTTTTTTTTGGGCCATAGTTGACAAAATAACATCTTTCAGCTGCAATAAAGGTGTCTGCGAGGATCTAACAAGAGAAAATGTCTCGGATTTTTTCCCTTCTTTTGCAGCTTTGCTGTCTAATTGCTTTATCAAATCAACATTAGATGGTACTGCAGACTTAGAAAGTCTGATCTCAGTCTTGTCTAATCTGTCAGGAGCAGTTAGTGATTTTATACCTTCTTTAGCAGCTTTAGATTTAGCAGATTCCTCGATCACCAGTACCACAGCATCTTGTGCTTTCTTAATTGATTTTGGAAGCTCCACTTCTTGCAGTTTACGTCTCAGTCTTAGGCTTTCAACCTGATCATATTTTAGAAAAATGCACAGAGCTATTAGCTTAAGTAATAAACAGTTGACTACTAAAAGACTCCTTCCTCCAAACATATAATTAAATTAAAACTAAAATAAAAAAGGCAGTCCTAAATCACAAGAATACCTGAGCCCATAACTTAAGCAATTCTTGATTCAGAAATTCAATTGTTCTTTTCTTTCTCTTCTTTTTTTTTTTGGCCATAGTTGACAAAATAACATCTTTCAGCTGCAATAAAGGTGTCTGCAAGGATCTAACAAGAGAAAATGTCTCTGATTTTTTCCCTTCTTTTGCAGCTTTGCTGTCTAATTGCTTTATCAAATCAACATTAGATGGTACTGCAGACTTAGCAAGTCTGATCTCAGTCTTGTCTAATCTGTCCTGAGCAGTTAGTGATTTTATAACTTCTTTAACAGCTTTAGATTTAGCAGATTCCTCTGTCACCAGTTCCATAGCTTCTTGTGCTTTCTGACTTGATTTCACAAGCTCCACTTATTGCATTTCACATCTCTGTCTTAGGCTTTCAACCTGATCATGTTTTAGAAAAATGCACAGAGCTATTAGCTTAAGTATTAAACACTTGACTACTAAAAGACTCCTTCCTCCAGACATATAATTAAATTAAAACTAAAAAAAAAAGCCAGTCCTAAATCAAAAGAATACCTGAGCCCGTAACTTAAGCACTTCTTGATTCAAAAGTTCCGATTTTTTTCTTTTCTTTTCTTTCTATTCTTTTTTTTTTTGGCCATAGGTGACAAAATAACATCTTTGTGCTGCAATAAAGTTGTCTGCGAGGATCTAAGTAGAGGAAATGTCTCAAATTTCTTTCCTTGTTTGGCGGCTTTGCTGTCCAATTGCTTTATCAAATCAACATTAGATGGTACTGCAGACTTAGAAAGTCTGATCTCAGTCTTGTCTAATCTGTCAGGAGCAGTTAGTGATTTTATACCATCTTTAGCAGCTTTAGATTTAGCAGATTCCTCGATCACCAGTGCCACAGCATCTTGTGCTTTCTTAATTGATTTCGGAAGCTCCACTTCTTGCAGTTCACGTCTCAGTCTTAGGCTTTCAACCTGATCATATTTTAGAAAAATGCACAGAGCTATTAGCTTAAGTAATAAACAGTTGACTACTAAAAGACTCCTTCCTCCAAACATATAATTAAATTAAAACAAAAATAAAAAAGGCAGTCCTAAATCATAAGAATACCTGAGCCCATAACTTAAGCAATTCTTGATTCAGAAATTCAATTGTACTTTTCTTTCTCTTCTTTTTTTTTCTTTTCTCTCTTCTTTTTTTTTGGCCATAGTTGACAAAATAACATCTTTCAGCTGCAATAAAGGTGTCTGCAAGGATCTAACAAGAGAAAATGTCTCTGATTTTTTCCCTTCTTTTGCAGCTTTGCTGTCTAATTGCTTTATCAAATCAACATTAGATGGTACTGCAGACTTAGCAAGTCTGATCTCAGTCTTGTCTAATCTGTCCTGAGCAGTTAGTGATTTTATAACTTCTTTAACAGCTTTTGATTTAGCAGATTCCTCTGTCACCAGTTCCATAGCTTCTTGTGCTTTCTGACTTGATTTCACAAGCTCCACTTATTGCATTTCACATCTCTGTCTTAGGCATTCAACCTGATCATGTTTTAGAAAAATGCACAGAGCTATTAGCTTAAGTATTAAACACTTGACTACTAAAAGACTCCTTCCTCCAGACATATAATTAAATTAAAACTAAAATAAAAAAGGCAGTCCTAAATCAAAAGAATACCTGAGCCCGTAACTTAAGCACTTCTTGATTCAAAAGTTCCTTTTCTTTTCTTTTCTTTTCTTTCTATTCTTTAGTTATTTTTATTTTTTTTGCCATAGGTGACAAAATAACATCTTTGTGCTGCAATAAAGTTGTCTGCGAGGATCTATGTAGAGGAAATGTCTCAAATTTCTATCCTTGTTTCGCGGCTTTGCTGTCCAATTGCTTTACCAAATCAACATTAGACGGTACTGCAGACTTAGAAAGTCTGATCTCAGTCTTGTCTAATCGGTCAGGAGCAGTTAGTGATTTGATAACATCTTTAGCAGCTTTAGATTTAGCATATTCCTCGGTCACCAGTTCCATAGCTTCTTGTGCTTTCTGACTTGATTTCACAAGCTCCACTTATTGCATTTCACATCTCTGTCTTAGGCATTCAACCTGATCATGTTTTAGAAAAATGCACAGAGCTATTAGCTTAAGTAATAAACAGTTGACTACTAAAAGACTCCTTCCTCCAAACATATAATTAAATTAAAACTAAAATAAAAAAGGCAGTCCTAAATCACAAGAATACCTGAGCCCATAACTTAAGCAATTCTTGATTCAGAAATTCAATTGTTCTTTCTCTTCTTTTTTTTTCTTTTCTCTCTTCTTTTTTTTTGGCCATAGTTGACAAAATAACATCTTCCAGCTGCAATAAAGGTGTCTGCGAGGATCTAACAAGAGAAAATGTCTCTGATTTTTTCCCTTCTTTTGCAGCTTTGCTGTCTAATTGCTTTATCAAATCAACATTAGATGGTACTGCAGACTTAGCAAGTCTGATCCCAGTCTTGTCTAATCTGTCCTGAGCAGTTAGTGATTTTATAACTTCTTTAACAGCTTTGGATTTAGCAGATTCCTCTGTCACCAGTTCCATAGCTTCTTGTGCTTTCTGACTTGATTTCACAAGCTCCACTTATTGCATTTCACATCTCTGTCTTAGGCTTTCAACCTGATCATGTTTTAGAAAAATGCACAGAGCTATTAGCTTAAGTATTAAACACTTGACTACTAAAAGACTCCTTCCTCCAGACATATAATTAAATTAAAACTAAAATAAAAAAGGCAGTCCTAAATCAAAAGAATACCTGAGCCCGTAACTTAAGCACTTCTTGATTCAAAAGTTCCTTTTCTTTTCTTTTCTTTTCTTTCTATTCTTTATTTATTTTATTTTTTTTTGCCATAGGTGACAAAATAACATCTTTGTGCTGCAATAAAGTTGTCTGCGAGGATCTATGTAGAGGAAATGTCTCAAATTTCTTTCCTTGTTTGGCGGCTTTGCTGTCCAATTGCTTTACCAAATCAACATTAGATGGAACTGCAGACTTAGAAGTCTGATCTCAGTCTTGTCTAATCTGTCAGGAGCAGTTAGTGATTTTATACCATCTTTAGCAGCTTTAGATTTAGCAGATTCCTCGATCACCAGTACCACAGCATCTTGTGCTTTCTTAATTGATTTCGGAAGCTCCACTTCTTGCAGTTCACGTCTCACTCTTAGGCTTTCAACCTGATCATATTTTAGAAAAATGCACAGAGCTATTAGCTTAAGTAATAAACAGTTGACTACTAAAAGACTCCTTCCTCCAAACATATAATTAAATTAAAACAAAAATAAAAAAGGCAGTCCTAAATCATAAGAATACCTGAGCCCATAACTTAAGCAATTCTTGATTCAGAAATTCAACTGTACTTTTCTCTCTTTTTTTTTTCTTTTCTCTCTTCTTTTTTTTTGGCCATAGTTGACAAAATAGCATCTTTCAGCTGCAATAAAGGTGTCTGCAAGGATCTAACATGAGAAAATGTCTCTGATTTTTTCCCTTCTTCGGCAGCTTTGCTGTCTAATTGCTTTATCAAATCAACATTAGATGGTACTGCAGACTTAGCAAGTCTGATCTCAGTCTTGTCTAATCTGTCCTGAGCAGTTAGTGATTTTATAACTTCTTTAACAGCTTTTGATTTAGCAGATTCCTCTGTCACCAGTTCCATAGCTTCTTGTGCTTTCTGACTTGATTTCACAAGCTCCACTTATTGCATTTCACATCTCTGTCTTAGGCTTTCAACCTGATCATGTTTTAGAAAAATGCACAGAGCTATTAGCTTAAGTATTAAACACTTGACTACTAAAAGACTCTTTCCTCCAGACATATAATTAAATTAAAACTAAAATAAAAAAGGCAGTCCTAAATCAAAAGAATACCTGAGCCCGGAACTTAAGCACTTCTTGATTCAAAAGTTCCTTTTTTTTTTCTTTTCTTTTCTTTCTATTCCTTTTTTTTTTTTTTGCCATAGGTGACAAAATAACATCTTTGTGCTGCAATAAAGTTGTCTGCGAGGATCTAAGTAGAGGAAATGTCTCAAATTTCTTTCCTTGTTTCGTGGCTTTGCTGTCCAATTGCTTTATCAAATCAACATTAGATGGTACTGCAGACTTAGAAAGTCTGATCTCAGTCTTGTCTAATCTGTCAGGAGCAGTTAGTGATTTTATACCATCTTTAGCAGCTTTAGATTTAGCAGATTCCTCGGTCACCAGTGCCACAGCATCTTGTGCTTTCTTAATTCATTTCAGAGCTCCACTTCTTGCAGTTCACGTCTCAGTCTTAGGCTTTCAACCTGATCATATTTTAGAAAAATGCACAGAGCTATTAGCTCAAGTAATAAACAGTTGACTACTAAAAGACTCCTTCCTCCAAACATATAATTAAATTAAAACTAAAATAAAAAAGGCAGTCCTAAATCACAAGAATACCTGAGCCCATAATTTAAGCAATTCTTATTCAGAAATTCAATTGTTCTTTTCTTTCTCTTCTTATTTTTTTCTTTTCTCTCTTCTTATTTTTTTTGGCCATAGTTGACAAAATAACATCTTTCAGCTGCAATAAAGGTGTCTGCAAGGATCTAACAAGAGAAAATGTCTCTGATTTTTTCCCTTCTTTTGCAGCTTTGCTGTCTAATTGCTTTATCAAATCAACATTAGATGGTACTGCAGACTTAGCAAGTCTGATCTCAGTCTTGTCTAATCTGTCCTGAGCAGTTAGTGATTTTATAACTTCTTTAACAGCTTTTGATTTAGCAGATTCCTCTGTCACCAGTTCCATAGCTTCTTGTGCTTTCTGAGTTGATTTCACAAGCTCCACTTATTGCATTTCACATCTCTGTCTTAGGCTTTCAACCTGATCATGTTTTAGAAAAATGCACAGAGCTATTAGCTTAAGTATTAAACACTTGACTACTAAAAGACTCCTTCCTCCAGACATATAATTAAATTAAAACTAAAATAAAAAAGCCAGTCCTAAATCAAAATAATACCTGAGCCCGTAACTTAAGCACTTCTTGATTCAAAAGTTCCTTTTTTTTTTCTTTTCTTTTCTTTCTATTCTTTTTTTTTTTTTTTGCCATAGGTGACAAAATAACATCTTTGTGCTGCAATAAAGTTGTCTGCGAGGATCTAAGTAGAGGAAATGTCTCAAATTTCTTTCCTTGTTTCGCGGCTTTGCTGTCCAATTGCTTTATCAAATCAACATTAGATGGTACTGCAGACTTAGCAAGTCTGATCTCAGTCTTGTCTAATCTGCCCTGAGCAGTTAGTGATTTTATAACATCTTTAACAGCTTTAGATTTAGCAGATTCCTCGATCACCAGTTCCATAGCATCTTGTGCTTTCTTAATTGATTTCACAAGCTCCACTTATTGCATTTCACATCTCTGTCTTAGGCATTCAACCTGATCATGTTTTAGAAAAATGCACAGAGCTATTAGCTTAAGTATTAAACACTTGACTACTAAAAGACTCCTTCATCCAGACATATAATTAAATTAAAACTAAAATAAAAAAGACAGTCCAAAATCAAAAGAATACCTGAGCCCGTAACTTAAGCACTTCTTGATTCAAAAGTTCCTTTTTTTTTCTTTCTATTCTTTTTTTTTTTTTTGGCCATAGGTGACAAAATAACATCTTTGTGCTGCAATAAAGTTGTCTGCGAGGATCTAAGTAGAGGAAATGTCTCAAATTTCTTTCCTTGTTTCGCGGCTTTACTGTCCAATTGCTTTATCAAATCAACATTAGACGGTACTGCAGACTTAGAAAGTCTGATCTCAGTCTTGTCTAATCTGTCAGGAGCAGTTAGTGATTTTATACCATCTTTAGCAGCTTTAGATTTAGCAGATTCCTCGATCACCAGTACCACAGCATCTTGTGCTTTCTTAATTGATTTCGGAAGCTCCACTTCTTGCAGTTCACGTCTCACTCTTAGGCTTTCAACCTGATCATATTTTAGAAAAATGCAAAGAGCTATTAGCTTAAGTAATAAACAGTTGACTACTAAAAGAGTCCTTCCTCCAAACATATAATTAAATTAAAACAAAAATAAAAAAGGCAGTCCTAAATCATAAGAATACCTGAGCCCATAACTTAAGCAATTCTTGATTCAGAAATTCAATTGTACTTTTCTTTCTCTTCTTTTTTTTTTTTGGCCATAGTTGACAAAATAACATCTTTCAGCTGCAATAAAGGTGTCTGCAAGGATCTAACAAGAGAAAATGTCTCTGATTTTTTCCCTTCTTTTGCAGCTTTGCTGTCTAATTGCTTTATCAAATCAACATTAGATGGTACTGCAGACTTAGCAAGTCTGATCTCAGTCTTGTCTAATCTGTCCTGAGCAGTTAGTGATTTTATAACTTCTTTAACAGCTTTGGATTTAGCAGATTCCTCTGTCACCAGTTCCATAGCTTCTTGTGCTTTCTGACTTGATTTCACAAGCTCCACTTATTGCATTTCACATCTCTGTCTTAGGCTTTCAACCTGATCATGTTTTAGAAAAATGCACAGAGCTATTAGCTTAAGTATTAAACACTTGACTACTAAAAGACTCCTTCCTCCAGACATATAATTAAATTAAAACTAAAATAAAAAAGGCAGTCCTAAATCAAAAGAATACCTGAGCCCGTAACTTAAGCACTTCTTGATTCAAAAGTTCCTTTTTTTTTCTTTTCTTTTCTTTCTATTCTGTTTTTTTTTTGCCATAGGTGACAAAATAACATCTTTGTGCTGCAATAAAGTTGTCTGCGAGGATCTAAGTAGAGGAAATGTCTCAAATTTCTTTCCTTGTTTCGTGGCTTTGCTGTCCAATTGCTTTATCAAATCAACATTAGATGGTACTGCAGACTTAGAAAGTCTGATCTCAGTCTTGTCTAATCTGTCAGGAGCAGTTAGTGATTTTATACCATCTTTAACAGCTTTAGATTTAGCATATTCCTCGGTCACCAGTGCCACAGCATCTTGTGCTTTCTTAATTGATTTCGGAAGCTCCACTTCTTGCAGTTCACGTCGCAGTCTTAGGCTTTCAACCTGATCATATTTTAGAAAAATGCACAGAGCTATTAGCGTAAGTAATAAACAGTTGACTACTAAAAGACTCCTTCCTCCAAACATATAATTAAATTAAAACTAAAATAAAAAAGGCAGTCCTAAATCACAAGAATACCTCAGCCCATAACTTAAGCAATTCTTAATTCAGAAATTCAATTGTTCTTTTCTTTTCTCTCTTTTTTTTTTCTTTTCTCTCTTCTTTTTTTTTTGGCCATAGTTGACAAAATAACATCTTTCAGCTGCAATAAAGGTGTCTGCAAGGATCTAACAAGAGAAAATGTCTCTGATTTTTTCCCTTCTTTTGCAGCTTTGCTGTCTAATTGCTTTATCAAATCAACATTAGATGGTACTGCAGACTTAGCAAGTCTGATCTCAGTCTTGTCTAATCTGTCCTGAGCAGTTAGTGATTTTATAACTTCTTTAACAGCTTTAGATTTAGCAGATTCCTCTGTCACCAGTTCCATAGCTTCTTGTGCTTTCTGAGTTGATTTCACAAGCTCCACTTATTGCATTTCACATCTCTGTCTTAGGCTTTCAACCTGATCATGTTTTAGAAAAATGCACAGAGCTATTAGCTTAAGTATTAAACACTTGACTACTAAAAGACTCCTTCCTCCAGACATATAATTAAATTAAAACTAAAATAAAAAAGGCAGTCCTAAATCAAAAGAATACCTGAGCCCGTAACTTAAGCACTTCTTGATTCAAAAGTTCCTTTTTTTTTCTGTTCTTTTCTTTCTATTCTTTTTTTTTTTTTGGCCATAGGTGACAAAATAACATCTTTGTGCTGCAATAAAGTTGTCTGCGAGGATCTAAGTAGAGGAAATGTCTCAAATTTCTTTCCTTGTTTCGCGGCTTTGCTGTCCAATTGCTTTATCAAATCAACATTAGATGGTACTGCAGACTTAGCAAGTCTGATCTCAGTCTTGTCTAATCTGTCCTGAGAAGTTAGTGATTTTATACCATCTTTAGCAGCTTTAGATTTAGCAGATTCCTCGATCACCAGTTCCATAGCATCTTGTGCTTTCTTAATTGATTTCACAAGCTCCACTTATTGCATTTCACATCTCTGTCTTAGGCATTCAACCTGATCATGTTTTAGAAAAATGCACAGAGCTATTAGCTTAAGTATTAAACACTTGACTACTAAAAGACTCCTTCATCCAGACATATAATTAAATTAAAACTAAAATAAAAAGGCAGTCCTAAATCAAAAGAATACCTGAGCCCATAACTTAAGCACTTCTTGATTCAGAAAGTTCCTTTTTTTTCTTTTTTCTTTTCTTTCTATTCTTTTTTTTTTTTTTTTTTGGCCATAGTTGACAAAATAACATCTTTCAGCTGCAATAAAGGTGTCTGCGAGGATCTAAGTAGAGAAAATGTCTCAAATTATTTTCCTTGTTTTGCGGCTTTGCTGTCTCATTGCTTTATCAAATCAACATTAGATGGTACTGCAGACTTAGCAAGTCTGATCTCAGTCTTGTCTAATCTGTCCTGAGCAGTTAGTGATATTATACCATCTTTAGCAGCTTTAGATTTAGCAGATTCCTCGGTCACCAGTGCCACAGCATCTTGTGCTTTCTTAATTGATTTCGGAAGCTCCACTTCTTGCAGTTCACGTCTCACTCTTAGGCTTTCAACCTGATCATATTTTAGAAAAATGCACAGAGCTATTAGCTTAAGTAATAAACAGTTGACTACTAAAAGACTCCTTCCTCCAAACATATAATTAAATTAAAACTAAAACAAAAAAGGCAGTCCTAAATCACAAGAATACCTGAGCCCATAATTTAAGCAATACTTATTCAGAAATTCAATTGTTCTTTTCTTTCTCTTCTTATTTTTTTCTTTTCTCTCTTCTTTTTTTTTTTTGGCCATAGTTCACAAAATAACATCTTTCAGCTGCAATAAAGGTGTCTGCAAGGATCTAACATGAGAAAATGTCTGATTTTCTCCATTCTTTTGCAGCTTTACTGTCTAATTGCTTTATCAAATCAACATTAGATGGTACTGCAGACTAAGCAAGTCTGATCTCAGTCTTGTCTAATCTGTCCTGAGCAGTTAGTGATTTTATAACTTCTTTAACAGCTTTTGATTTAGCAGATTCCTCTGTCACCAGTTCCATAGCTTCTTGTGCTTTCTGACTTGATTTCACAAGCTCCACTTATTGCATTTCACATCTCTGTCTTAGGCTTTCAACCTGATCATGTTTTAGAAAAATGCACAGAGCTATTAGCTTAAGTATTAAACACTTGACTACTAAAAGACTCCTTCCTCCAGACATATAATTAAATTAAAACTAAAATAAAAAAGACAGTCCAAAATCAAAAGAATACCTGAGCCCGTAACTTAAGCACTTCTTGATTCAAAAGTTCCTTTTTTTTTCTTTCTATTCTTTTTTTTTTTTTTTTGGCCATAGGTGACAAAATAACATCTTTGTGCTGCAATAAAGTTGTCTGCGAGGATCTAAGTAGAGGAAATGTCTCAAATTTCTTTCCTTGTTTCGCGGCTTTACTGTCCAATTGCTTTATCAAATCAACATTAGACGGTACTGCAGACTTAGAAAGTCTGATCTCAGTCTTGTCTAATCTGTCAGGAGCAGTTAGTGATTTTATACCATCTTTAGCAGCTTTAGATTTAGCAGATTCCTCGATCACCAGTACCACAGCATCTTGTGCTTTCTTAATTGATTTCGGAAGCTCCACTTCTTGCAGTTCACGTCTCACTCTAAGGCTTTCAACCTGATCATATTTTAGAAAAATGCAAAGAGCTATTAGCTTAAGTAATAAACAGTTGACTACTAAAAGAGTCCTTCCTCCAAACATATAATTAAATTAAAACAAAAATAAAAAAGGCAGTCCTAAATCATAAGAATACCTGAGCCCATAACTTAAGCAATACTTGATTCAGAAATTCAATTGTACTTTTCTTTCACTTCTTTTTTTTTGGCCATAGTTGACAAAATAACATCTTTCAGCTGCAATAAAGGTGTCTCCAAGGATCTAACATGAGAAAATGTCTGATTTTCTCCCTTCTTTTGCAGCTTTGCTGTCTAATTGCTTTATCAAATCAACATTAGATGGTACTGCAGACTTAGCAAGTCTGATCTCAGTCTTGTCTAATCTGCCCTGAGCAGTTAGTGATTTTATAACTTCTTTAACAGCTTTAGATTTAGCAGATTCCACGGTCACCAGTTCCATAGCTTCTTGTGCTTTCTGAGTTGATTTCACAAGCTCCACTTATTGCATTTCACATCTCTGTCGTAGGCTTTCAACCTGATCATGTTTTAGAAAAATGCACAGAGCTATTAGCTTAAGTATTAAACACTTGACTACTAAAAGACTCCTTCCTCCAGACATATAATTAAATTAAAACTAAAATAAAAAAGCCAGTCCTAAATCAAAATAATACCTGAGCCCGTAACTTAAGCACTTCTTGATTCAAAAGTTCCTTTTTTTTTCTTTTCTTTTCTTTCTATTCTTTTTTTTTTTTTTTGCCATAGGTGACAAAATAACATCTTTGTGCTGCAATAAAGTTGTCTGCGAGGATCTAAGTAGAGGAAATGTCTCAAATTTCTTTCCTTGTTTCGCGGCTTTGCTGTCCAATTGCATTATCAAATCAACATTAGATGGTACTGCAGACTTAGCAAGTCTGATCTCAGTCTTGTCTAATCTGCCCTGAGCAGTTAGTGATTTTATAACATCTTTAACAGCTTTAGATTTAGCAGATTCCTGTCACCAGTTCCATAGCTTCTTGTGCTTTCTGAGTTGATTTCACAAGCTCCACTTATTGCATTTCACATCTCTGTCTTAGGCTTTCAACCTGATCATGTTTTAGAAAAATGCACAGAGCTATTAGCTTAAGTATTAAACACTTGACTACTAAAAGACTCCTTCCTCCAGACATATAATTAAATTAAAACTAAAATAAAAAAGACAGTCCTAAATCAAAAGAATACCTGAGCCCGTAACTTAAGCACTTCTTGATTCAAAAGTTCCTTTTTTTTTCTTCTCTTTTCTTTCTATTCTTTTTTTTTTTTTTTTTTGGCCATAGGTGACAAAATAACATCTTTGTGCTGCAATAAAGTTGTCTGCGAGGATCTAAGTAGAGGAAATGTCTCTAATTTCTATCCTTGTTTCGCGGCTTTGCTGTCCAATTGCTTTATCAAATCAACATTAGACGGTACTGCAGACTTAGAAAGTCTGATCTCAGTCTTGTCTAATCTGTCAGGAGCAGTTAGTGATTTTATACCATCTTTAGCAGCTTTAGATTTAGCAGATTCCTCGATCACCAGTACCACAGCATCTTGTGCTTTCTTAATTGATTTCGGAAGCTCCACTTCTTGCAGTTCACGTCTCACTCTTAGGCTTTCAACCTGATCATATTTTAGAAAAATGCAAAGAGCTATTAGCTTAAGTAATAAACAGTTGACTACTAAAAGAGTCCTTCCTCCAAACATATAATTAAATTAAAACAAAAATAAAAAAGGCAGTCCTAAATCATAAGAATACCTGAGCCCATAACTTAAGCAATTCTTGATTCAGAAATTCAATTGTACTTTTCTTTCTCTTCTTTGTATTTTGGCCATAGTTGACAAAATAACATCTTTCAGCTGCAATAAAGGTGTCTGCAAGGATCTAACAAGAGAAAATGTCTCTGATTTTTTCCCTTCTTTTGCAGCTTTGCTGTCTAATTGCTTTATCAAATCAACATTAGATGGTACTGCAGACTTAGCAAGTCTGATCTCAGTCTTGTCTAATCTGTCCTGAGCAGTTAGTGATTTTATAACTTCTTTAACAGCTTTAGATTTAGCAGATTCCTCTGTCACCAGTTCAATAGCTTCTTGTGCTTTCTGAGTTGATTTCACAAGCTCCACTTATTGCATTTCACATCTCTGTCTTAGGCTTTCAACCTGATCATGTTTTAGAAAAATGCACAGAGCTATTAGCTTAAGTATTAAACACTAGACTACTAAAAGACTCCTTCCTCCAGACATATAATTAAATTAAAACTAAAATAAAAACGGCAGTCCTAAATCAAAAGAATACCTGAGTCCGTAACTTAAGCACTTCTTGATTCAAAAGTTCCTTTTTTTTTTCTTTCTATTTTTTTTTTTTTTTTTTTGCCATAGGTGACAAAATAACATCTTTGTGCTGCAATAAAGTTGTCTGCGAGGATCTAAGTAGAGGAAATGTCTCAAATTTCTTTCCTTGTTTGGCGGCTTTGCTGTCCAATTGCTTTACCAAATCAACATTAGATGGTACTGCAGACTTAGAAGTCTGATCTCAGTCTTGTCTAATCTGTCAGGAGCAGTTAGTGATTTGATAACATATTTAGCAGCTTTAGATTTAGCATATTCCTCGGTCACCAGTGCCATAGCATCTTGTGATTTCTTAATTGATTTTGGAAGCTCCACTTCTTGCAGTTCACGTCTCAGTCTTAGGCTTTCAACCTGATCATATTTTAGAAAAATGCACAGAGCTATTAGCTCAAGTAATAAACAGTTGACTACTAAAAGACTCCTTCCTCCAAACATATAATTAAATTAAAACTAAAATAAAAAAGGCAGTCTTAAATCACAAGAATACCTGAGCCCATAATTTAAGCAATTCTTGATTCAGCAATTCAATTGTTCTTTTCTTTCTCTTTTTTTTTTCTTTTCTCTCTTCTTTTTATTTTGGCCATAGTTGACAAAATAACATCTTTCAGCTGCAATAAAGGTGTCTGCGAGGATCTAACAAGAGAAAATGTCTCAGATTTTTTCTCTTGTTTTGCAGCTTTGCTGTCTAATTGCTGTATCAAATCAACATTAGATGGAACTGCAGACTTAGCAAGTCTGATCTCAGTCTTGTCTAATATGTACTGAGCAGTTAGTGATTTTATAACTTCTTTAGCAGCTTTAGATTCAGCAGATTCCTCTGTCACCAGTACCATAGCTTCTTGTGCTTTCTTAGTTGATTTAACAAGCTCCACTTATTGCAGTACACATCTCTGTCTTAGGCTTTCAACCTGATCATGTTTTAGGTAAAATGCACAGAGCTATTAGCTTAAGTATTAAACACTTGACTACTAAAAGACTCCTTCCTCCAAACATATAATTAAATTAAAACTAAAATAAAAAAGGCAGTCCTAAATCACAAGAATACCTGAGCCCATAACTTAAGCACTTCTTGATTCAGAAGTTCATCTTTTCTTTTCTTTCTCTTCTTTTTTTTTCTTTTCTTTCTCTTCTTTTTTTTTTCCTTTCTTTTTTTTTCTTTTCTTTTTTTTTTCTTTTTTTTTCTTTTCTTTTCTTTTCTTTTTTTTTTCTTTTCTTTTCTTTCTTTTTTTGTTCTTTTCTTTTCTTTCTATTCTTTTTTTTTGCCATAGGTGACAAAATAACATCTTTCAGCTGCTATAAAGTAGTCTGCGAGGATCTAAGTAGAGAAAATGTCTCAAATTATTTTCCTTGTTTAGCGGCTTTGCTGTCCAATTGCTTTATCAAATCAACATTAGATGGTACTGCAGACTTAGAAAGTCTGATCTCAGTCTTGTCTAATCTGTCAGGAGCAGTTAGTGATTTTATACCATCTTTAGCAGCTTTAGATTTAGCAGATTCCTCGGTCACCAGTGCCACAGCATCTTGTGCTTTCTTAATTGATTTCGGAAGCTCCACTTCTTGCAGTTCACGTCTCAGTCTTAGGCTTTCAACCTGATCATATTTTAGAAAAATGCACAGAGCTATTAGCTTAAGTAATAAACAGTTGACTACTAAAAGACTCCTTCCTCCAAACATATAATTAAATTAAAACTAAAATAAAAACGGCAGTCCTAAATCACAAGAATACCTGAGCCCATAACTTAAGCAATTCTTGATTCAGAAATTCAATTGTTCTTTTCTTTCTCTTCTTTTTTTTTCTTTTCTTTCCATTCTTTTTTCTTTTCTTTTCTTTTTTTTTTCTTTTCTTTCCCTTCTTTTTTTTTGGCCATAGTTGACAAAATAACATCTTTCAGCTGCAATAAAGTTGTCTGCGAGGATCTAAGTAGAGGAAATGTCTCAAATTTCTTTCCTTGTTTCGCGGCTTTGCTGTCCAATTGCTTTACCAAATCAACATTAGATGGTACTGCAGACTTATAAGTCTGATCTCAGTCTTGTCTAATCGGTCAGGAGCAGTTAGTGATTTGATAACATCTTTAGCAGCTTTAGATTTAGCATATTCCTCGGTCACCAGTGCCACAGCATCTTGTGATTTCTTAATTGATTCGGGAAGCTCCACTTCTTGCAGTTCACGTCTCAGTCTTAGGCTTTCAACCTGATCATATTTTAGAAAAATGCACAGAGCTATTAGCTTAAGTAATAAACAGTTGACAACTAAAAGACTCCTTTCCAAACATATAATTAAATTAAAACTAAAATAAAAAAGGCAGTCCTAAATCACAAGAATACCTGAGCCCATAATTTAAGCAATTCTTGATTCAGAAATTCAATTGTTCTTTTCTTTCTCTTCTTTTTTTTTTCTTTTCTCTCTTCTTTTTATTTTGGCCATAGTTGACAAAATAACATCTTTCAGCTGCAATAAAGGTGTCTGCGAGGATCTAACAAGAGAAAATGTCTCGGATTTTTTCCCTTCTTTTGCAGCTTTGCTGTCTAATTGCTTTATCAAATCAACATTAGATGGTACTGCAGACTTAGCAAGTCTGATCTCAGTCTTGTCTAATCTGTCCTGAGCAGTTAGTGATTTTATAACTTCTTTAACAGCTTTGGATTTAGCAGATTCCTCTGTCACCAGTTCCATAGCTTCTTGTGCTTTCTGACTTGATTTCACAAGCTCCACATATTGCATTTCACATCTCTGTCTTAGGCTTTCAACCTGATCATGTTTTAGAAAAATGCACAGAGCTATTAGCTTAAGTATTTAAACACTTAAGTACTAAAAGACTCTTTCCTCCAGACATATAATTAAATTAAAACTAAAATAAAAAAGGCAGTCCTAAATCAAAAGAATACCGGAGCCCGTAACTTAAGCACTTCCTGATTCAAAAGTTCCTTTTTTGTTCTTTTCTTTCCGTTCTTTTTTTTTACTTTTTTTTCTTTTCTTTTCTTTTTCTTCTTTTTTTCCTTTTCTTTCTATTCTTTTTTTTTGCCATAGGTGACAAAATAACATCTTTCAGCTGCTATAAAGTAGTCTGCGAGGATCTAAGTAGAGAAAATGTCTCAAATTATTTTCCTTGTTTAGCGGCTTTGCTGTCCAATTGCTTTATCAAATCAACATTAGATGGTACTGCAGACTTAGAAAGTCTGATCTCAGTCTTGTCTAATCTGTCAGGAGCAGTTAGTGATTTTATACCATCTTTAGCAGCTTTAGATTTAGCAGATTCCTCGGTCACCAGTGCCACAGCATCTTGTGCTTTCTTAATTGATTTCGGAAGCTCCACTTCTTGCAGTTCACGTCTCAGTCTTAGGCTTTCAACCTGATCATATTTTAGAAAAATGCACAGAGCTATTAGCTTAAGTAATAAACAGTTGACTACTAAAAGACTCCTTCCTCCAAACATATAATTAAATTAAAACAAAAATAAAAAAGGCAGTCCTAAATCATAAGAATACCTGAGCCCACAACTTAAGCAATTCTTGATTCAGAAATTCAATTGTACTTTTCTTTCTCTTCTTTTTTTTTCTTTTCTCTCTTCTTTTTTTTTGGCCATAGTTGACAAAATAACATCTTTCAGCTGCAATAAAGGTGACTGCAAGGATCTAACAAGAGAAAATGTCTCTGATTTTTTCCCTTCTTTTGCAGCTTTGCTGTCTAATTGCTTTATCGAATCAACATTAGATGGTAGTGCAGACTTAGCAAGTCTGATCTCAGTGTTGTCTAATCTGTCCTGAGCAGTTAGTGATATTATAACTTCTTTAACAGCTTTAGATTTAGCAGATTCCTCTGTCACCAGTTCCATAGCTTCTTGTGCTTTCTGACTTGATTTCACAAGCTCCACTTATTGCATTTCACATCTCTGTCTTAGGCTTTCAACCTGATCATGTTTTAGAAAAATGCACAGAGCTATTAGCTTAAGTATTAAACACTTGACTACTAAAAGACTCCTTCCTCCAGACATATAATTAAATTAAAACTAAAAAAAAAAGGCAGTCCTAAATCAAAAGAATACCTGAGCCCGTAACTTAAGCACTTCTTGATTCAAAAGTTCATTTTTTTTTTCTTTCTCTTCTTTTTTTTCTTTTCTTTCTCTTCTTTTTTCTTTTCTTTTCTTTTTTTCTTTTTTTTCTTTCTTTTTTTTTCTTTTCTTTTCTCTCTTCCTTTTTTTTGGCCATAGGTGACAAAATAACATCTTTGTGCTGCAATAAAGCTGTCTGCGAGGATCTAAGTAGAGGAAATGTCTCAAATTTCTTTCCTTGTTTGGCGGCTTTGCTGTCCAATTGCTTTATCAAATCAACATTAGATGGTACTGCATACTTAGAAAGTCTGATCTCAGTCTTGTCTAATCTGTCAGGAGCAGTTAGTGATTTTATACCATCTTTAGCAGCTTTAGATTTTACAGATTCCTCTGTCACCAGTGCCACAGCATCTTGTGCTTTCTTAATTGATTTCGGAAGCTCCACTTCTTGCGTCTCAGTCTTAGGCTTTCAACCTGATCATATTTTAGAAAAATGCACAGAGCTATTAGCTTAAGTAATAAACAGTTGACTACTAAAAGACTCCTTCCTCCAAACATATAATTAAATTAAAACTAAAATAAAAACGGCAGTCCTAAATCACAAGAATACCTGAGCCCATAACTTAAGCAATTCTTGATTCAGAAATTCAATTGTTCTTTTCTTTCTCTTCTTTTTTTTTCTTTTCTTTCCATTCTTTTTTCTTTTCTTTTCTTTCTCTTCTTTTTTTTTTCTTTTCTCTCTTCTTTTTTTTTTTGGCCATAGTTGACAAAATAACATCTTTCAGCTGCAATAAAGTTGTCTGCGAGGATCTAACAAGAGCAAAAGTCTCTGACTTTTTGCCTTGTTTTGCGGCTTTGCTGTCTAATTGCTTTATCAAATCAACATTAGATGGTACTGCAGACTTAGCAAGTCTGATCTCAGTCTTGTCTAATCTGTCCTGAGCAGTTAGTGATTTTATAACTTCTTTAACAGCTTTAGATTTAGCAGATTCCTCTGTCACCAGTGCCACAGCACCTTGTGCTTTCTTAATTGATTTCACAAGCTCCACTTATTGCATTTCACATCTCTGTCTTAGGCTTTCAACCTGATCATGTTTTAGGTAAAATGCACAGAGTTATTAGCTTAAGTATTAAACACTTGACTACTAAAAGACTCCTTCCTCCAGACATATAATTAAATTAAAACTAAAATAAAAAAGGCAGTCCTAAATCACAAGGATACCTGAGCCCATAACTTAAGCACTTCTTGATTCAGAAGTTCATTTTTTCTTTTCTTTCTCTTCTTTTTTTTTCTTTTCTTTCTCTTCTTTTCTTTTTTTTTTTCTTTTCTTTTTTATTCTTTTCTTTTCTTTCTCTTTTTTTTTTGGCCATAATTGCCAAAATAACACCTTTCAGCTGCAATAAAGGTGTCTGCAAGGATCTAAGTAGAGAAAATGTCTCAAATTATTTTCCTTGTTTAGCGGCTTTGCTGTCCAATTGCTTTATCAAATCAACATTAAATGGTACTGCAGACTTAGAAAGTCTGATCTCAGTCTTGTATAATATGTCAGGAGCAGTTAGTGATTTGATAACATTTTGAGCAGCTTTAGATTTAGCAGATTCCTCGGTCACCAGTGCCACAGCATCTTGTGCTTTCTTAATTGATTTCGGAAGCTCCACTTCTTGCAGTTCACGTCTCAGTCTTAGGCTTTCAACCTGATCATATTTTAGAAAAATGCACAGAGCTATTAGCTTAAGTAATAAACAGTTGACTACTAAAAGACTCCTTCCTCCAAACATATAATTAAATTAAAACTAAAATAAAAAAGGCAGTCCTAAATCACAAGAATACCTGAGCCCATAACTTAAGCAATTCTTGATTCAGAAATTCAATTGTACTTTTCTTTCTCTTCTTTTTTTTTTCTTTTCTTTCGCTTCTTTTTTCTTTTCTTTCTCTTTTTTTTTCTTTTCTCTCTTCTTTTTTTTTTGGCCATAGTTGACAAAATAACATCTTTCAGCTGCAATAAAGGTCTCTGCAAGGATCTAACAAGAGAAAATGTCTCTGATTTTTTCCCTTGTTTTGCGGCTTTGCTGGCCAATTGCTTTATCAAATCAACATTAGATGGTACTGCAGGCTTAGCAAGTCTGATCTCAGTCTTGTCTAATCTGTCCTGAGCAGTTAGTGATTTTATAAATTCTTTAACAGCTTTAGATTTAGCAGATTCCTCTGTCACCAGTGCCCCAGCATCATGTGCTTTCTTAGTTGATTTAACAAGCTCCACTTATTGCAGTACACATCTCTGTCTTAGGCTTTCAACCTGATCATGTTTTAGGTAAAATGCACAGAGTTATTAGCTTAAGTATTAAACACTTGACTACTAAAAGACTCCTTCCTCCAGACATATAATTAAATTAAAACTAAAATCAAAACGGAAGTCCAAAATCAAAAGAATACCTGAGCCCGTAACTTAAGCACTTCTTGATTCAAAAGTTCCTTTTTTTTTCTTTTCTTTTCTTTCTATTCTTTTTTTTTTTTTTTTTTGGCCATAGGTGACAAAATAACATCTTTGTGCTGCAATAAAGTTGTCTGCGAGGATCTAAGTAGATGATATGTCTCAAATCTCTTTCATTGTTTGGCGGCTTTGCTGTCCAATTGCTTTATCAAATCAACATTAGATGGTACTGCAGACTTAGAAAGTCTGATCTCAGTCTTGTCTAATCTGTCAGGAGCAGTTAGTGATTTTATACCATCTTTAGCAGCTTTAGATTTAGCAGATTCCTCGGTCACCAGTGCCACAGCATCTTGTGCTTTCTTAATTGATTTCGGAAGCTCCACTTCTTGCAGTTCACGTCTCAGTCTTAGGCTTTCAACCTGATCATATTTTAGAAAAATGCACAGAGCTATTAGCTTAAGTAATAAACAGTTGACTACTAAAAGACTCCTTCCTCCAAACATATAATTAAATTAAAACTAAAATAAAAAAGGCAGTCCTAAATCACAAGAATACCTGAGCCCATAACTTAAGCAATTCTTGATTCAGAAATTCAATTGTTCTTTTCTTTCTCTTCTTTTTTTTCTTTTCTTTCCCTTCTTTTTTCCTTTCTTTTCTTTCTCTTCTTTTTTTTTTTCTTTTCTCTCTTCTTTTTTTGTTGGCCATAGTTGACAAAATAACATCTTTCAGCTGCAATAAAGGTGTCTGCGAGGATCTAACAAGAGAAAATGTCTCAGATTTTTTTCCTTGTTTAGTAGCTTTGCTGTCCAATTACTTTATCAAATCAACATTAGATGGTACTGCAGACTTAGAAAGTCTGATCTCAGTCTTGTCTAATCTGTCCTGAGCAGTTAGTGATTTGATAACATCTTAAGCACCTTTAGACTTAGTAGATTCCTCTGTCACCAATGCCACAATATCTTATGCTTTCTTAGTTGATTTCAGAAGCTCTACTTCTTGCAGTTCACATCTCTCTCTTAGGTTTTCAACCTGATAATGTTTTAGAAAAATGCACAGAGCTATTAGCTTAAGTATTAAACACTTGACTACTAAAAGACTCCTTCCACCAGACATAATTAAATTAAAACTAAAATAAAAAAGGCAGGCCAAAATCACAAGTATACCTGAGCCCGTAACTTAAGCACTTCTTGATTCACTCTTTCTCTTCTTTTTTTTCCTTTTTCTTTTCTTTCTCTTCTTTTTTTTTGGCCATAGTTGACAAAATAACATCTTTCAGCTGCAATAAAGGTGTCTGCGAGGATCTAACAGGAGAAAATGTCTCTAATTATTTTCCTTGTTTTGCGGCTTTGCTGTCTAATTGCTTTATCAAATCAACATTAGATGGTACTGCAGAGTTAGCAAGTCTGATCTCAGTCTTGTCTAATCTGTCCTGAGCAGTTAGTGATTTTATTTAGCAGCTTTAGATTTAGCAGATTCCTCGATCACCAGTGCCACAGCATCTTGTGCTTTCTTAATTGATTTCGGAAGCTCCACTTCTTGCAGTTCACGTCTCAGTCTTAGGCTTTCAACCTGATCATGTTTTAGAAAAATGCACAGAGCTATTAGCTTAAGTACTAAACACTTGACTACTAAAAGACTCCTTCCTCCAGACATATAATTAAATTAAAACTAAAATAAAAAAGGGAGTCCTAAATCACAAGAATATCTGAGCCCATAACGTATGCAATGCTTGTTTCAGAAATTCAATTGTTCTTTTCTTTCTCTTCCTTTTTTTTTTTTTTCTCCTTTCTTTTTTTTTTTTTCTTTTTTTTTTTCTTTTCTCTCTTCTTTTTTTTTTTGGCCATAATTGCCAAAATAACACCTTTCAGCTGCAATAAAGGTGTCTGCGAGGATCTAAGTAGAGAAAATGTCTCAAATTATTTTCCTTGTTTAGCGGCTTTGCTGTCCAATTGCTTTATCAAATCAACATTAGATGGTACTGCAGACTTAGAAAGTCTGATCTCAGTCTTGTCTAATCTGTCAGGAGCAATTAGTGATTTTATACCATCTTTAGCAGCTTTAGATTTAGCAGATTCCTCTGTCACCAGTTCCCTAGCTTCTTGTGCTTTCTTAATTGATTTCAGAAGCTCCACTTCTTGCAGTTCACATCTCTGTCTTAGGCTTTCAACCTGATCATGTTTTAGAAAAATGCACAGACCTATTAGCTAAAGTATTAAACCCTTGACTACTAAAAGACTCCTTCCTCCAGACATATAATTAAATTAAAACTAAAATAAAAAAGGCAGTCCTAAATCAAAAAGAATACCTGAGCCCATAACTTAAGCACTTCTTGATTCAGAAGTTCAATTGTTCTTTTCTTTCTCTTCTTTTTTTTTTCTTTTCTTTTCTTTCCCTTCTTTTTTTTTCTTTTTTTTTTCTTTTCTTTTCTTTCTCTTCTTTTTTTTTGGCCATAATTGCCAAAATAACACCTTTCAGCTGCAATAAAGGTGTCTGCGAGGATCTAAGTAGAGAAAACGTCTCAAATTATTTTCCTTGTTTAGCGGCTTTGCTGTCCAATTGCTTTATCAAATCAACATTAGATGGTACTGCAGACTTAGAAAGTCTGATCTCAGTCTTGTCTAATCTGTCAGGAGCAGTTAGTGATTTTATACCATCTTTAGCAGCTTTAGATTTAGCAGATTCCTCGGTCACCAGTGCCACAGCATCTTGTGCTTTCTTAATTGATTTCGGAAGCTCCACTTCTTGCAGTTCACGTCTCAGTCTTAGGCTTTGAACCTGATCATATTTTAGAAGAATGCACAGAGCTATTAGCTTAAGTAATAAACAGTTGACTACTAAAAGACTCCTTCCTCCAAACATATAATTAAATTAAAACTAAAATAAAAAAGGCAGTCCTAAATCACAAGAATACCTGAGCCCATAACTTAAGCAATTCTTGATTCAGAAATTCAATTGTTCTTTTCTTTCTCTTCTTTTTTCCTTTTCTTTCGCTTCTTTTTTCTTTTCTCTCTTTTTTTTTTCTTTTCTCTCTTCTTTTTTTTTTGGCCATAGTTGACAAAATAACATCTTTCAGCTGCAATAAAGGTGTCTGCGAGCATCTAACAAGAGAAAATGTCTCAAAAAATTTCCCTTGTTTTGCGGCTTTCCTGTCTAATTGCTTTATCAAATCAACATTAGATGGAACTGCAGATTTAGCAAGTCTGATCTCAGTCTTGTCTAATTTGTCCGGAGCAGTAGTGATTTTATATCTTCTTTAGCAGCTTTAGATTTAGCAGATTCCTCTGTCACCAGTGCCCCAGCATCATGTGCTTTCTTAGTTGATTTAACAAGCTCCACTTATTGCAGTACACATCTCTGTCTTAGGCTTTCAACCTGATCATGTTTTAGGTAAAATGCACAGAGCTATTAGCTTAAGTATTAAACACTTGACTACTAAAAGACTCCTTCCTCTAGACATATAATTAAATTAAAACTAAAATCAAAAAGGAAGTCCAAAATCACAAGTATACCTGAGCCCGTAACTTAAGCACTTCTTGATTCAGAAGTTCATTTTTTCTTTTCTTTCTCTTCTTTTTTTTTCTTTTCTTTCTCTTCTTTTTTTTTCTTTTTTTTTCTTTTCTTTTCTTTCTTTTCTTTTTTTTCTTTTTTTTTTCTATTTTTTTTTCTTTTCTTCCTCTTCTTTTTTTTTGGCCATAATTGCCAAAATAACACCTTTCAGCTGCAATAAAGGTGTCTGCGAGGATCTAAGTAGAGAAAACATCTCAAATTATTTTCCTTGTTTAGCGGCTTTGCTGTCCAATTGCTTTATCAAATCAACATTAGATGGTACTGCAGACTTAGAAAGTCTGATCTCAGTCTTGTCTAATCTGTCAGGAGCAGTTAGTGATTTTATACCATCTTTAGCAGCTTTAGATTTAGCAGATTCCTCGGTCACCAGTGCCACAGCATCTTGTGCTTTCTTAATTGATTTCGGAAGCTCCACTTCTTGCAGTTCACGTCTCAGTCTTAGGCTTTGAACCTGATCATATTTTAGAAAAATGCACAGAGCTATTAGCTTAAGTAATAAACATTTGACTACTAAAAGACTCCTTCCTCCAAACATATAATTAAATTAAAACTAAAATAAAAAAGGCAGTCCTAAATCACAAGAATACCTGAGCCCATAACTTAAGCAATTCTTGATTCAGAAATTCAATTGTTCTTTTCTTTCTCTTCTTTTTTTTTCTTTTCTTTCCCTTCTTTTTTCTTTTCTTTTCTTTCCCTTCTTTTTTTTTTCTTTTCTCTCTTCTTTTTTTTTTTGGCCATAGTTGACAAAATAACATCTTTCAGCTGCAATAAAGGTGTCTGCGAGGATCTAACAAGAGAAAATGTCTCAGATTTTTTCCCTTGTTTTGCGGCTTTCCTGTCTAATTGCTTTATCAAATCAACATTAGATGGAACTGCAGATTTAGCAAGTCTGATCTCAGTCTTGTCTAATTTGTCCGGAGCAGTAGTGATTTTATATCTTCTTTAGCAGCTTTAGATTTAGCAGATTCCTCTGTCACCAGTGCCCCAGCATCATGTGCTTTCTTAGTTGATTTAACAAGCTCCACTTATTGCAGTACACATCTCTGTCTTAGGCTTTCAACCTGATCATGTTTTAGGTAAAATGCACAGAGCTATTAGCTTAAGTATTAAACACTTGACTACTAAAAGACTCCTTCCTCTAGACATATAATTAAATTAAAACTAAAATCAAAACGGAAGTCCAAAATCACAAGTATACCTGAGCCCGTAACTTAAGCACTTCTTGATTCAGAAGTTCATTTTTTCTTTTCTTTCTCTTCTTTTTTTTTTCTTTTCTTTCTGTTCTTTTCTTTTTTTTTTCTTTTCTTTTCTTTTTTTTTCTTTTTTTTTCTTCCTTTTTTTTTAATTTTCTTTTCTCTCTTCCTTTTTTTTGGCCATAATTGCCAAAATAACACCTTTCAGCTGCAATAAAGATGTCTGCGAGGATCTAAGTAGAGAAAACATCTCAAATTATTTTCCTTGTTTAGCGGCTTTGCTGTCCAATTGCTTTATCAAATCAACATTAGATGGTACTGCAGACTTAGAAAGTCTGATCTCAGTCTTGTCTAATCTGTCAGGAGCAGTTAGTGATTTTATACCATCTTTAGCAGCTTTAGATTTAGCAGATTCCTCGGTCACCAGTGACACAGCATCTTGTGCTTTCTTAATTGATTTCGGAAGCTCCACTTCTTGCAGTTCACGTCTCAGTCTTAGGCTTTGAACCTGATCATATTTTAGAAAAATGCACAGAGCTATTAGCTTAAGTAATAAACATTTGACTACTAAAAGACTCCTTCCTCCAAACATATAATTAAATTAAAACTAAAATAAAAAAGGCAGTCCTAAATCACAAGAATACCTGAGCCCATACCTTAAGCAATTCTTGATTCAGAAATTCAATTGTTCTTTTCTTTCTCTTCTTTTTTTTCTTTTCTTTCCCTTCTTTTTTCCTTTCTTTTCTTTCTCTTTTTTTTTTTTCTTTTCTCTCTTCTTTTTTTTTTGGCCATAGTTGACAAAATAACATCTTTCAGCTGCAATAAAGGTGTCTGCGAGGATCTAACAAGAGAAAATGTCTCAGATTTTTTCCCTTGTTTTGGGGCTTTCCTGTCTAATTGCTTTATCAAATCAACATTAGATGGAACTGCAGATTTAGCAAGTCTGATCTCAGTCTTGTCTAATTTGTCCGGAGTAGTTAGTGATTTTATATCTTCTTTAGCAGCTTTAGATTTAGCAGATTCCTCTGTCACCAGTGCCCCAGCATCATGTGCTTTCTTAGTTGATTTAACAAGCTCCACTTATTGCAGTACACATCTCTGTCTTAGGCTTTCAACCTGATCATGTTTTAGGTAAAATGCACAGAGCTATTAGCTTAAGTATTAAACACTTGACTACTAAAAGACTCCTTCCTCTAGACATATAATTAAATTAAAACTAAAATCAAAAAGGAAGTCCAAAATCACAAGTATACCTGAGCCCGTAACTTAAGCACTTCTTGATTCAGAAGTTCATTTTTTCTTTTCTTTCTCTTCTTTTTTTTTCTTTTCTTTCTCTTCTTTTTTTTTTCTTTTCTTTTTTTTTCTTTTCTTTTCTTTCTCTTCCTTTTTTTGGCCATAATTGCCAAAATAACACCTTTCAGCTGCAATAAAGGTGTCTGCGAGGATCTAAGTAGAGAAAACATCTCAAATTATTTTCCTTGTTTAGCGGCTTTGCTTTCCAATTGCTTTATCAAATCAACATTAGATGGTACTGCAGACTTAGAAAGTCTGATCTCAGTCTTGTCTAATCTGTCAGGAGCAGTTAGTGATTTTATACCATCTTTAGCAGCTTTAGATTTAGCAGATTCCTCGGTCACCAGTGCCACAGCATCTTGTGCTTTCTTAATTGATTTCGGAAGCTCCACTTCTTGCAGTTCACGTCTCAGTCTTAGGCTTTGAACCTGATCATATTTTAGAAAAATGCACAGAGTTATTAGCTTAAGTAATAAACATTTGACTACTAAAAGACTCCTTCCTCCAAACATATAATTAAATTAAAACTAAAATAAAAAAGGCAGTCCTAAATCACAAGAATACCTGAGCCCATAACTTAAGCAATTCTTGACTCAGAAATTCAATTGTTCTTTTCTTTCTCTTCTTTTTTTTTCTTTTCTTTCTCTTCTTTTCTTTTTTTTTTTCTTTTCTTTTCTTTCTCTTCCTTTTTTTTGGCCATAATTGCCAAAATAACACCTTTCAGCTGCAATAAAGGTGTCTGCGAGAATCTAAGTAGAGAAAACATCTCAAATTATTTTCCTTGTTTAGCGGCTTTGCTGTCCAATTGCTTTATCAAATCAACATTAGATGGTACTGCAGACTTAGAAAGTCTGATCTCAGTCTTGTCTAATCTGTCAGGAGCAGTTAGTGATTTTATACCATCTTTAGCAGCTTTAGATTTAGCAGATTCCTCGGTCACCAGTGCCACAGCATCTTGTGCTTTCTTAATTGATTTCGGAAGCTCCACTTCTTGCAGTTCACGTCTCAGTCTTAGGCTTTGAACCTGATCATATTTTAGAAAAATGCACAGAGCTATTAGCTTAAGTAATAAAAATTTGACTACTAAAAGACTCCTTCCTCCAAACATATAATTAAATTAAAACTAAAATAAAAAAGGCAGTCCTAAATCACAAGAATACCTGAGCCCATAACTTAAGCAATTCTTGATTCAGAAATTCAATTGTTCTTTTCTTTCTCTTCTTTTTTTTTCTTTTCTTTCCCTTCTTTTTTCTTTTCTTTCTCTTTTTTTTTCTTTTCTCTCTTCTTTTTTTTTGGCCATAGTTGACAAAATAACATCTTTCAGCTGTAATAAAGGTGTCTGCGAGGATCTAACAAGAGAAAATGTCTCAGATTTTTTCCCTTGTTTTGCGGCTTTCCTGTCTAATTGCTTTATCAAATCAACATTAGATGGAACTGCAGATTTAGCAAGTCTGATCTCAGTCTTGTCTAATTTGTCCGGAGCAGTAGTGATTTTATATCTTCTTTAGCAGCTTTAGATTTAGCATATTCCTTTGTCACCAGTGCCCCAGCATCATGTGCTTTCTTAGTTGATTTAACAAGCTCCACTTATTGCAGTACACATCTCTGTCTTAGGCTTTCAACCTGATCATGTTTTAGGTAAAATGCACAGAGCTATTAGCTTAAGTATTAAACACTTGACTACTAAAAGACTCCTTCCTCTAGACATATAATTAAATTAAAACTAAAATCAAAACGGAAGTCCAAAATCACAAGTATACCTGAGCCCGTAACTTAAGCACTTCTTGATTCAGAAGTTCATTTTTTCTTTTCTTTCTCTTCTTTTTTTTTTCTTTTCTTTCTGTTCTTTTCTTTTTTTTTCTTTTCTTTTTTTTTTCTTTTCTTTTCTTTTTTTTTCTTTTTTTTTCTTTCTTTTTTTTTTCTTTTCTTTTCTCTCTTCCTTTTTTTTGGCCATAATTGCCAAAATAACACCTTTCAGCTGCAATAAAGATGTCTGCGAGGATCTAAGTAGAGAAAACATCTCAAATTATTTTCCTTGTTTAGCGGCTTTGCTGTCCAATTGCTTTATCAAATCAACATTAGATGGTACTGCAGACTTAGAAAGTCTGATCTCAGTCTTGTCTAATCTGTCAGGAGCAGTTAGTGATTTTATACCATCTTTAGCAGCTTTAGATTTAGCAGATTCCTCGGTCACCAGTGCCACAGCATCTTGTGCTTTCTTAATTGATTTCGGAAGCTCCACTTCTTGCAGTTCACGTCTCAGTCTTAGGCTTTGAACCTGATCATATTTTAGAAAAATGCACAGAGCTATTAGCTTAAGTAATAAACATTTGACTACTAAAAGACTCCTTCCTCCAAACATATAATTAAATTAAAACTAAAATAAAAAAGGCAGTCCTAAATCACAAGAATACCTGAGCCCATACCTTAAGCAATTCTTGATTCAGAAATTCAATTGTTCTTTTCTTTCTCTTCTTTTTTTTCTTTTCTTTCCCTTCTTTCCTTTCTTTTCTTTCTCTTTTTTTTTTTCTTTTCTCTCTTCTTTTTTTTTTGGCCATAGTTGACAAAATAACATCTTTCAGCTGCAATAAAGGTGTCTGCGAGGATCTAACAAGAGAAAATGTCTCAGATTTTTTCCCTTGTTTTGGGGCTTTCCTGTCTAATTGCTTTATCAAATCAACATTAGATGGAACTGCAGATTTAGCAAGTCTGATCTCAGTCTTGTCTAATTTGTCCGGAGCAGTAGTGATTTTATATCTTCTTTAGCAGCTTTAGATTTAGCAGATTCCTCTGTCACCAGTGCCCCAGCATCATGTGCTTTCTTAGTTGATTTAACAAGCTCCACTTATTGCAGTACACATCTCTGTCTTAGGCTTTCAACCTGATCATGTTTTAGGTAAAATGCACAGAGCTATTAGCTTAAGTATTAAACACTTGACTACTAAAAGACTCCTTCCTCTAGACATATAATTAAATTAAAACTAAAATCAAAAAGGAAGTCCAAAATCACAAGTATACCTGAGCCCGTAACTTAAGCACTTCTTGATTCAGAAGTTCATTTTTTCTTTTCTTTTTTTTTTTTTTTTTTCTTTTCTTTCTCTTCTTTTCTTTTTTTTTTTCTTTTCTTTTTTTTTTCTTTTCTTTTCTTTCTCTTCCTTTTTTTTGGCCATAATTGCCAAAATAACACCTTTCAGCTGCAATAAAGGTGTCTGCGAGGATCTAAGTAGAGAAAACATCTCAAATTATTTTCCTTGTTTAGCGGCTTTGCTTTCCAATTGCTTTATCAAATCAACATTAGATGGTACTGCAGACTTAGAAAGTCTGATCTCAGTCTTGTCTAATCTGTCAGGAGCAGTTAGTGATTTTATACCATCTTTAGCAGCTTTAGATTTAGCAGATTCCTCGGTCACCAGTGCCACAGCATCTTGTGCTTTCTTAATTGATTTCGGAAGCTCCACTTCTTGCAGTTCACGTCTCAGTCTTAGGCTTTGAACCTGATCATATTTTAGAAAAATGCACAGAGCTATTAGCTTAAGTAATAAACATTTGACTACTAAAAGACTCCTTCCTCCAAACATATAATTAAATTAAAACTAAAATAAAAAAGGCAGTCCTAAATCACAAGAATACCTGAGCCCATAACTTAAGCAATTCTTGACTCAGAAATTCAATTGTTCTTTTCTTTCTCTTCTTTTTTTTTCCTTTCTTTCCCTTCTTTTTTCCTTTCTTTTCTTTCTCTTTTTTTTTTTTCTTTTCTCTCTTCTTTTTTTTTTGGCCATAGTTGACAAAATAACATCTTTCAGCTGCAATAAAGGTGTCTGCGAGGATCTAACAAGAGAAAATGTCTCAGATTTTTTCCCTTGTTTTGGGGCTTTCCTGTCTAATTGCTTTATCAAATCAACATTAGATGGAACTGCAGATTTAGCAAGTCTGATCTCAGTCTTGTCTAATTTGTCCGGAGCAGTAGTGATTTTATATCTTCTTTAGCAGCTTTAGATTTAGCAGATTCCTCTGTCACCAGTGCCCCAGCATCATGTGCTTTCTTAGTTGATTTAACAAGCTCCACTTATTGCAGTACACATCTCTGTCTTAGGCTTTCAACCTGATCATGTTTTAGGTAAAATGCACAGAGCTATTAGCTTAAGTATTAAACACTTGACTACTAAAAGACTCCTTCCTCTAGACATATAATTAAATTAAAACTAAAATCAAAAAGGAAGTCCAAAATCACAAGTATACCTGAGCCCCTAACTTAAGCACTTCTTGATTCAGAAGTTCATTTTTTCTTTTGTTTCTCTTCTTTTTTTTTCTTTTCTTTCTCTTCCTTTTTTTTGGCCATAATTGCCAAAATAACACCTTTCAGCTGCAATAAAGGTGTCTGCGAGGATCTAAGTAGAGAAAACATCTCAAATTATTTTCCTTGTTTAGCGGCTTTGCTGTGCAATTGCTTTATCAAATCAACATTAGATGGTACTGCAGACTTAGAAAGTCTGATCTCAGTCTTGTCTAATCTGTCAGGAGCAGTTAGTGATTTTATACCATCTTTAGCAGCTTTAGATTTAGCAGATTCCTCGGTCACCAGTGCCACAGCATCTTGTGCTTTCTTAATTGATTTCGGAAGCTCCACTTCTTGCAGTTCACGTCTCAGTCTTAGGCTTTGAACTTGATCATATTTTAGAAAAATGCACAGAGCTATTAGCTTAAGTAATAAAAATTTGACTACTAAAAGACTCCTTCCTCCAAACATATAATTAAATTAAAACTAAAATAAAAAAGGCAGTCCTAAATCACAAGAATACCTGAGCCCATAACTTAAGCAATTCTTGATTCAGAAATTCAATTGTTCTTTTCTTTCTCTTCTTTTTTTTTCTTTTCTCTCTTCTTTTTTTTTGGCCATAGTTGACAAAATAACATCTTTCAGCTGCAATAAAGGTGTCTGCGAGGATCTAACAAGAGAAAATGTCTCAGATTTTTTCCCTTGTTTTGCGGCTTTCCTGTCTAATTGCTTTATCAAATCAACATTAGATGGAACTGCAGATTTAGCAAGTCTGATCTCAGTCTTGTCTAATTTGTCCGGAGCAGTAGTGATTTTATATCTTCTTTAGCAGCTTTAGATTTAGCAGATTCCTCTGTCACCAGTGCCCCAGCATCATGTGCTTTCTTAGTTGATTTAACAAGCTCCACTTATTGCAGTACACATCTCTGTCTTAGGCTTTCAACCTGATCATGTTTTAGGTAAAATGCACAGAGCTATTAGCTTAAGTATTAAACACTTGACTACTAAAAGACTCCTTCCTCTAGACATATAATTAAATTAAAACTAAAATCAAAAAGGAAGTCCAAAATCACAAGTATACCTGAGCCCGTAACTTAAGCACTTCTTGATTCAGAAGTTCATTTTTCTTTTCTTTTCTGTTCTTTTTTTTTCTTTTCTTTCTCTTCTTCTTTTTTTTTCTTTTCTTTTCTTTTCTGTTCTTTTTTTTTTCTTCTCTTTTCTTTCTTTTTTTTTTCTTTTCTTTTCTTTCTCTTCCTTTTTTTTGCCCATAATTGCCAAAATAACACCTTTCAGCTGCAATAAAGGTGTCTGCGAGGATCTAAGTAGAGAAAACGTCTCAAATTATTTTCCTTGTTTAGCGGCTTTGCTGTCCAATTGCTTTATCAAATCAACATTAGATGGTACTGCAGACTTAGAAAGTCTGATCTCAGTCTTGTCTAATCTGTCAGGAGCAGTTAGTGATTTTATACCATCTTTAGCAGCTTTAGATTTAGCAGATTCCTCGGTCACCTGTGCCACAGCATCTTGTGCTTTCTTAATTGATTTCGGAAGCTCCACTTCTTGCAGTTCACGTCTCAGTCTTAGGCTTTGAACCTGATCATATTTTAGAAAAATGCACAGAGCTATTAGCTTAAGTAATAAACATTTGACTACTAAAAGACTCCTTCCTCCAAACATATAATTAAATTAAAACTAAAATAAAAAAGGCAGTCCTAAATCACAAGAATACCTGAGCCCATAACTTAAGCAATTCTTGATTCAGAAATTCAATTGTTCTTTTCTTTCTCTTCTTTTTTTTTTCTTTTCTTTCCCTTCTTTTTTCCTTTCTTTTCTCTCTTTTTTTTTTTCTTTTCTCTCTTCTTTTTTTTTTGGCCATAGTTGACAAAATAACATCTTTCAGCTGTAATAAAGGTGTCTGCGAGGATCTAACAAGAGAAAATGTCTCAGATTTTTTCCCTTGTTTTGCGGCTTTCCTGTCTAATTGCTTTATCAAATCAACATTAGATGGAACTGCAGATTTAGCAAGTCTGATCTCAGTCTTGTCTAATTTGTCCGGAGCAGTAGTGATTTTATATCTTCTTTAGCAGCTTTAGATTTAGCATATTCCTCTGTCACCAGTGCCCCAGCATCATGTGCTTTCTTAGTTGATTTAACAAGCTCCACTTATTGCAGTACACATCTCTGTCTTAGGCTTTCAACCTGATCATGTTTTAGGTAAAATGCACAGAGCTATTAGCTTAAGTATTAAACACTTGACTACTAAAAGACTCCTTCCTCTAGACATATAATTAAATTAAAACTAAAATCAAAACGGAAGTCCAAAATCACAAGTATACCTGAGCCCGTAACTTAAGCACTTCTTGATTCAGAAGTTCATTTTTTCTTTTCTTTCTCTTCTTTTTTTTTTCTTTTCTTTCTGTTCTTTTTTTTTTTTTTTTTTTTTTTTTTTTTTGTTTACTTTTTTTTTCTTTTTTTTTTCTTTCTTTTTTTTTTCTTTTCTTTTCTCTCTTCCTTTTTTTTGGCCATAATTGCCAAAATAACACCTTTCAGCTGCAATAAAGATGTCTGCGAGGATCTAAGTAGAGAAAACATCTCAAATTATTTTCCTTGTTTAGCGGCTTTGCTGTCCAATTGCTTTATCAAATCAACATTAGATGGTACTGCAGACTTAGAAAGTCTGATCTCAGTCTTGTCTAATCTGTCAGGAGCAGTTAGTGATTTTATACCATCTTTAGCAGCTTTAGATTTAGCAGATTCCTCGGTCACCAGTGCCACAGCATCTTGTGCTTTCTTAATTGATTTCGGAAGCTCCACTTCTTGCAGTTCACGTCTCAGTCTTAGGCTTTGAACCTGATCATATTTTAGAAAAATGCACAGAGCTATTAGCTTAAGTAATAAACATTTGACTACTAAAAGACTCCTTCCTCCAAACATATAATTAAATTAAAACTAAAATAAAAAAGGCAGTCCTAAATCACAAGAATACCTGAGCCCATACCTTAAGCAATTCTTGATTCAGAAATTCAATTGTTCTTTTCTTTCTCTTCTTTTTTTTCTTTTCTTTCCCTTCTTTTTTCCTTTCTTTTCTTTCTCTTTTTTTTTTTCTTTTCTCTCTTCTTTTTTTTTTGGCCATAGTTGACAAAATAACATCTTTCAGCTGCAATAAAGGTGTCTGCGAGGATCTAACAAGAGAAAATGTCTCAGATTTTTTCCCTTGTTTTGGGGCTTTCCTGTCTAATTGCTTTATCAAATCAACATTAGATGGAACTGCAGATTTAGCAAGTCTGATCTCAGTCTTGTCTAATTTGTCCGGAGCAGTAGTGATTTTATATCTTCTTTAGCAGCTTTAGATTTAGCAGATTCCTCTGTCACCAGTGCCCCAGCATCATGTGCTTTCTTAGTTGATTTAACAAGCTCCACTTATTGCAGTACACATCTCTGTCTTAGGCTTTCAACCTGATCATGTTTTAGGTAAAATGCACAGAGCTATTAGCTTAAGTATTAAACACTTGACTACTAAAAGACTCCTTCCTCTAGACATATAATTAAATTAAAACTAAAATCAAAAAGGAAGTCCAAAATCACAAGTATACCTGAGCCCGTAACTTAAGCACTTCTTGATTCAGAAGTTCATTTTTTTCTTTTCTTTCTCTTCTTTTTTTTTCTTTTCTTTCTCTTCTTTTCTTTTTTTTTTCTTTTCTTTTTTTTTTCTTTTCTTTTCTTTCTCTTCCTTTTTTTTGGCCATAATTGCCAAAATAACACCTTTCAGCTGCAATAAAGGTGTCTGCGAGGATCTAAGTAGAGAAAACATCTCAAATTATTTTCCTTGTTTAGCGGCTTTGCTTTCCAATTGCTTTATCAAATCAACATTAGATGGTACTGCAGACTTAGAAAGTCTGATCTCAGTCTTGTCTAATCTGTCAGGAGCAGTTAGTGATTTTATACCATCTTTAGCAGCTTTAGATTTAGCAGATTCCTCGGTCACCAGTGCCACAGCATCTTGTGCTTTCTTAATTGATTTCGGAAGCTCCACTTCTTGCAGTTCACGTCTCAGTCTTAGGCTTTGAACCTGATCATATTTTAGAAAAATGCACAGAGCTATTAGCTTAAGTAATAAACATTTGACTACTAAAAGACTCCTTCCTCCAAACATATAATTAAATTAAAACTAAAATAAAAAAGGCAGTCCTAAATCACAAGAATACCTGAGCCCATAACTTAAGCAATTCTTGATTCAGAAATTCAATTGTTCTTTTCTTTCTCTTCTTTTTTTTTCTTTTCTATCCCTTCCTTTTTCTTCTCTTTTCTTTCTCTTCTTTTTTTTTCTTTTCTCTCTTCTTTTTTTTTTGGCCATAGTTGACAAAATAACATCTTTCAGCTGCAATAAAGGTGTCTGCAAGGATCTAACAAGAGAAAACGTCTCAAATTATTTTCCTTGTTTAGCGGCTTTCCTGTCTAATTGCTTTATCAAATCAACATTAGATGGAACTGCAGATTTAGCAAGTCTGATCTCAGTCTTGTCTAATTTGTCCGGAGCAGTAGTGATTTTATATCTTCTTTAGCAGCTTTAGATTTAGCAGATTCCTCTGTCACCAGTGCCCCAGCATCATGTGCTTTCTTAGTTGATTTAACAAGCTCCACTTATTGCAGTACACATCTCTGTCTTAGGCTTTCAACCTGATCATGTTTTAGGTAAAATGCACAGAGCTATTAGCTTAAGTATTAAACACTTGACTACTAAAAGACTCCTTCCTCTAGACATATAATTAAATTAAAACTAAAATCAAAAAGGAAGTCCAAAATCAGAAGTATACCTGAGCCCGTAACTTAAGCACTTCTTGATTCAGAAGTTCATTTTTTCTTTTCTTTCTCTTCTTTTTTTTCTTTTCTTTCTCTTCTTTTCTTTTTTTTTCTTTTCTTTTCTTTCCCTTCTTTTTTTTTCTTTTTTTTTCTTTTCTTTTCTTTTCTTTTTTTTTCTTTTCTTTTCTTTCTTTTTTTTTCTTTTCTTTTCTTTCTCTTCCTTTTTTTTGGCCATAATTGCCAAAATAACACCTTTCAGCTGCAATAAAGGTGTCTGCGAGGATCTAAGTAGAGAAAACATCTCAAATTATTTTCCTTGTTTAGCGGCTTTGCTGTCCAATTGCTTTATCAAATCAACATTAGATGGTACTGCAGACTTAGAAAGTCTGATCTCAGTCTTGTCTAATCTGTCAGGAGCAGTTAGTGATTTTATACCATCTTTAGCAGCTTTAGATTTAGCAGATTCCCCGGTCACCAGTGCCACAGCATCTTGTGCTTTCTTAATTGATTTCGGAAGCTCCACTTCTTGCAGTTCACGTCTCAGTCTTAGGCTTTGAACCTGATCATATTTTAGAAAAATGCACAGAGCTATTAGCTTAAGTAATAAACATTTGTCTACTAAAAGACTCCTTCCTCCAAACATATAATTAAATTAAAACTAAAATAAAAAAGGCAGTCCTAAATCACAAGAATACCTGAGCCCATAACTTAAGCAATTCTTGATTCAGAAATTCAATTGTTCTTTTCTTTCTCTTCTTTTTTTTTCTTTTCTTTCCCTTCTTTTTTCCTTTCTTTTCTCTCTTTTTTTTTTTTCTTTTCTCTCTTCTTTTTTTTTTGGCCATAGTTGACAAAATAACATCTTTCAGCTGCAATAAAGGTGTCTGCGAGGATCTAACAAGAGAAAATGTCTCAGATTTTTTCCCTTGTTTTGCGGCTTTCCTGTCTAATTGCTTTATCAAATCAACATTAGATGGAACTGCAGATTTAGCAAGTCTGATCTCAGTCTTGTCTAATTTGTCCGGAGCAGTAGTGATTTTATATCTTCTTTAGCAGCTTTAGATTTAGCAGATTCTTCTGTCACCAGTGCCCCAGCATCATGTGCTTTCTTAGTTGATTTAACAAGCTCCACTTATTGCAGTACACATCTCTGTCTTAGGCTTTCAACCTGATCATGTTTTAGGTAAAATGCACAGAGCTATTAGCTAAAGTATTAAACACTTGACTACTAAAAGACTCCTTCCTCTAGACATATAATTAAATTAAAACTAAAATCAAAAAGGAAGTCCAAAATCAGAAGTATACCTGAGCCCGTAACTTAAGCACTTCTTGATTCAGAAGTTCATTTTTTCTTTTCTTTCTCTTCTTTTTTTTTCTTTTCTTTCTCTTCTTTTTTTTTTCTCTTCTTTTCTTTTTTTTTTTCTTATTTTTTTTTTTTTTTTTTTTTTCTTTTTTTTTCTCTTTTTTTTTTTTTTTTTTTTATCTTTTCTTTCTTTTTTTTTTCTTTTCTTTTCTTTCTCTTCTTTTTTTTTGGCCATAATTGCCAAAATAACACCTTTCAGCTGCAATAAAGGTGTCTGCGAGGATCTAAGTAGAGAAAACGTCTCAAATTATTTTCCTTGTTTAGCGGCTTTGCTGTCCAATTGCTTTATCAAATCAACATTAGATGGTACTGCAGACTTAGAAAGTCTGATCTCAGTCTTGTCTAATCTGTCAGGAGCAGTTAGTGATTTTATACCATCTTTAGCAGCTTTAGATTTAGCAGATTCCTCGGTCACCAGTGCCACAGCATCTTGTGATTTCTTAATTGATTTCGGAAGCTCCACTTCTTGCAGTTCACGTCTCAGTCTTAGGCTTTGAACCTGATCATATTTTAGAAAAATGCACAGAGCTATTAGCTTAAGTAATAAACATTTGACTACTAAAAGACTCCTTCCTCCAAACATATAATTAAATTAAAACAAAAATCTAAAAGGAGACTCAAAAGCACAAGTATACCTGAGCCCGCAACTTAAGCACTTCTGGATTCAAAAGTTCATTTTTTTTCCTTCTTCCTTTTTTTCTTTTCTTTTATTCTTTTTTTTTTTTTGCCATAGGTGACAAAATAACATCTTTCAGCTGCAATAAAGTTGTCTGCGAGGATCTAAGTAGAGAAAATGTCTCAAATTTCTTTCCTTGTTTAGCGGCTTTGCTGTCTAATTGCTTTGTCAAATCAACATTAGATGGTACTGCAAACTTAGAAAGTCTGATCTCGGTCTTTGTTTAATCTGTCCTTGTTCTCGCCAGATAGCTGAGGTACAGCATTCCTTCTGTTATTACCAGCACTTTCTAAAACCTTGTTCAGTTTCACAAAGCAAGTGTCACAAACTCGATAAGGTTTTCCAGGATTGGGGGCCAGTGCTGCAATATAAAACTACAACAAACATAAACAACAATATAAAGCAAGTGTCACTTTCTAAAACCTTGTTCAGCATGTGTCACAAAGCAAGTGTCACTTTCTAAAACCTTGTTCAGCAATATAAAACTACAACAAACAACTAAAGTAAAAAAAATGAAACAAAGAATAATTGAAAAAATAATAGAAATGAAAATGAATAATACCAACAAGGTACGGAAATAGTGAGATAAAATATCTCTTGAAAAAAAATGAAAGCACTAAATATAAAATCAAAAATCAAGAATGAAAAAAAATGAAAAGCACAACAAACTTCAAAAAATGCAAAAGAGGAACTAAAAATGGAGAAAGATGAAACGTGAAGTGAAATAGAGAACCAGGGCAAGCCATTAATAAAAGGAAAACAAAAAATGAACCAAAAAATAAATGATATCTTGAAAGAAGTAGAGAAGCTGAAAATGGAGCCGTGTTAGCAAACGTAGTCTGAAAATAGCGTTACTTCTTCAAGAATAGGGATTGGAAATTGGTAAATAAGTGAGAAATTGCGTGATTTCTCCAAGGACGACGTCAATTAACACAACAAAAAAGAAAATGAAAGAGTAACCAACCATGAATAAGAGGGGCTGAAAAGAATGAACCAAGAACAACAGCTGGAAAGCGAGCGAGGAATTTCGTGAACGTTAAAAAAATGACCTGAAGAGAAGAAACAAAGTAAGAACGAGGACTGGAAAAAAGAACCAGAAAGGGCGTGCGTATAATTGAAAGCAATATTGGGAAATGGGAAGTGTGTTGAGCAAAAATATCACGTATATGAAGGAGCTAAAATGGGTTTCACAAATAATGAGTTGATATCTATTCATAAAATAATAAAGGATAATAATGTAGATTGCTTATACCCAAAACGAATGTGGTTTTCTACTTATGAAAAACAATGCTATTTACACTGAAAGAGTCTATAATGGGTAATTAAATGAATTAATTTAATTATATTTACTATAAATTTTAAAAATATTTTTTTTATTTCTAAATAATTCTAATTACCCAAATTAAAAGCCCCTTTAATCCTGATATCTCTAAAAACGCCACAGATAACATATTGATGAAAACAAAACAAAGACACAGATCAAGAGAAAAACAATAAAAAAAGAAAGAAAATAGTAAATAGTAAATCCAAAACATGCAACACAAGAACAAAAATAATAAATAGAAATCATATTTTAAAAGCATAAACAACAATAAAGACTAAGAAATACAAGTTGTGAGAAGTCCAAGTCACAAAAGAATGATAAAGAAGACAATAGAAGACGAACTAAAAATAAATGAGATAAAAGGGTCTACCTTCAATTCTCTGAAGGATTTTCTTCACTTTTTGCTTACACCCATCACAATGTATATTCACTCCGAGTACAAAAGTCTGTAAATTGTGGAAGAAGAAAAAACAAAAGAAACATTGGAAACAACAAAACAATAAGATTCTTAAGGAAAAGACTAAATACAACTTAGCTATTAATAAAAGAAAATAAAATTAACTTAATTGTTCAATGGAAACAGAAGGTGTTAAATAGTGAAAGACCTGAATCTTCAGGAGCTTAAAGTCTTCATCTTCAGTCATTTCTTAAGTGCTGTTTGAGGTGAAAAATTAAAACTTTCACTCTCTCCACTTCTCTGTGACTACAAGTAAAGAGAAAAAGGGATAAAACATCTACTGTCTAGGCTTGAAATTAGAATAGAGGAGTTTAAAGATAAATAAAGGGTTGAACTTGAATTGTTGAAATGTAAGTTAAATTATTATTCTATGACTAGTACATTATTGTTGATTTGTTTATTGAGTTCTTCCTCCCTCAAAAAGCAAACCAAACAAGAGCACATGGGGTCTTCAGTAAGTGTGAAATAAATTATAATTATAAATAAATAAAAAGAAGAAAGTTAGATAACAATAACAATACATTTACAGACCCAAATGCCAAAGCAGGGAACAAAAAATCACCAACAGAGAAAGGAGAAGATAAAGAGACAGAAGAAAGTCAGAAAGTGGGTTTTTTTAAAAGAAAAAAGAAAAAAAAAGTAAAAAGAGTAAAAATGTGGGATGTAGAGGAGAAGAGAGGGTGAAAAAATGAAAGAAAAGCTGTATGCTCTGAAAACTGAAAATTGAAATGATGTGAGGTAACGTTAAATGCAGAGGTTGGACTTTGGAGATATTGAAATACAATAAAAGAATAGTGACTTGACCATCCTACTTCTTCCCCAGTAGCTACTCATGTGTACTCTTTATTTTTGACATTGATTGTAGCTTTCACTTCTCTTGAGAATGCAATGAATATTATATATACTTAACCAGAAATTAAAGATTCTTATTAGTAATATTTATATGTTAACTTATTAAAATTAAAATTAATGTAAATTTTTTTGAAAAAATATATAATAAAAAATATAAAATAATTTAATTAATATAAAATATATTTTAAAAATAATAAATAATAACTCATACTTTATACCAATTATATTTATAGCATATTAATTATTTATTTTCCCTAACAAATAATTTATACTGATATTTAATCTAATTAATATGGAATCACATTCTTGATAAATAATTTATCTTCTACCATTGTGGTTTGTTTTTTAGCCTCTTATTGTACTAACAATATTTTCATATCGTAAAATATTAATATTCAAATAATTTAATGATGAGATATTTTTGTTAAACAAGTAATAAACACTACACAAATACATTAGGAGTTGGTATTTTTGGAGTATTATTATTTTTATTTTGGTATTTTTTTTAACTCTTAATCTCAACTAGTAGCTTTAAATTACTCCTATTATTTATTTTGGTTAATTTAAACTTTAATAATACTTTTAAAGTATACTATTCACTGTGATTGTTGATAAAATTGATCAAAATAACTATTAGTAATATAAATATGGATAATTCAAAGATATCATTTGAGAATAAAATTTTAAAAAATATTAAAATAAGAATAAATATACTTTAAATGTATCAAATCCGATACAATGGATAAATACAATACAATCTTAACAACATACCATTAATCAATCATATAAGAGCAGAGTTAAACTCTTCTGTTTTATTTTTGGAAAAACAACAAGAGCACAATTAGATTTCAAATTTTTATGATCTTACAAAATGTTAGAGAAATGAAATTGCCCATCACTCACTCGTTTAATGATAAAGAATTAAAGATGCTGCTTGTAATTTTGAAAAGCACAAACAAACTTCAAAAAATGCAAAAGAGGAACTAAAAATGGAGAAAGATGAAACGTGAACACTGAACGTGAAGTGAAATGGAGAACCAGGGCAAGCCATTAACAAAAAATGAACCAAAAAATAAATGAAATCTTGAAAGAAGAGAAGCTGAAAATGGAGACGTGTTAGCAAACGTCAGAAAATAGCGTGACTTCTTCAAGAACAGGGATTAGAAACTGGTAAATAAGGGAGAAATGCGTGATTTCTCCAAGGACGACGTCAGTTAACACAACAAAAAAGAAAATGAAACGAGTAACGAACCTTGAATATGAGGGGCCGAAAAGAATGAACCAAGAATGAAGAACAAGAGAAGCTGAAAACGAAAATCAAAAATAAAGAAAATAGTAAATCCAAAACATGCCACAGAAGAACATAAATAATAAATATAAATCTTATAACAAAATGTTCTTTCGATCGATAAGGAATTTTCTGAGTTTACAAACATAAATTCATATGCAGTATCGAATCCACAATACGACATCGGATTCAACAAGATCAAAGGGGTTAACAAAGTTCAAACTACTCTGATCAAAGATTTTGCGATTATACCTGACAAAGATTAACTCCAGAAGCCCACCTCTGTACTGAAATCTTGAAAGAAGAAGAGAAGCTGAAAACGAAAATCAAAAATATAAAAAGAAAGAAAATAGTAAATCCAAAACATGCAACAGAAGAACAAAAATAATAAATATAAATCTTATAACAAAACGTTCTTTCGATCGAAAAGGAATTTTCTGATTTTACAAACATAAATTCTTATGTAGTATCGAATCCACAATACAACGTCGGATTCAACAAGATCAAAGGGGTTAACAAAGTTCAAACTACTCTGATCAAAGATTTTGCGATTATACCTGCCAAAGATTAACTCCACAAGCCCACGAGATCTTTTTGATTTCCTCGACCGCTTCATTTTCTCTTTCAGTCAATTTAATCCTTTCCAAAGATCATGCGATTATATATTTTTTAACAAATAATAAAAGATCAGATTAAACAGATATACGCGATCTGATAAATTTTGGAAACCCTAAGAAAACACACGAAGGTAAACGAAATTCCAAATTTTAAGCTTTTCTTGATTTTCAGAACAAAGAGCCAACGTTAAAAAGATAATTGTTCAATTCCGTTTCGTGATTTAAAGAGTTTCTTGATTTTCTGAATTTTTATCTCAAAATACGCATGACACGTGACTCTATATTATTCGCTGGAAGGATAACAAGACACGTGTCGGCTTCAAATTAGGCAAAACTAGAGGTCTCACGCGTATAAGGTGGACCGTTTTGCAGGAGAATTATCGAGCTGGCCAGTGCGTAACAGCTGGCTTCCCTTCGTAACTCTCGCGTGGCGCGTGGAAAGCACGCACGATCTGGATCGTTCGTGATTTTATCTGACGGTGCATGAGAGATTTGATACATTTCGCGCGTGGTTCTTCCTTTCTGCGCAGAAAACAATTTTTAATTCCATTTTTTGTTAATTACATTTAAGCCCACTTTTTAATTCAATTTAAATTTTCAACTTTTTTTATTTACATTAAGTCCTTTTTAAATTTAAATTGTTCAATTTTCTCTAATAATATAATTTCTTACAAAAATAACACTAAATAATAATTTAAGAACTTAAAATTAACTAAAAACATTAAGAACATAAAAATTATAATTAATAAATTGGATAAAATAACTCTAAAATATAGAGTTATCAAACTGGATACGTAAAAGGACACTAATATATACAATTAATCCTTACATTCATTAAGTCCTTTTTAAATTTAAATTGTTCAATTTTCTCTAATAATATAATTTCTTACAAAAATAACACTAAATAATAATTTAAGAACTTAAAATTAACTAAAAACATTAAGAACATAAAAATTATAATTAATAAATTGGATAAAATAATTCTAAAATACAGAGTTATCAAACTGGATACGTAAAAGGACACTAATATATACAATTAATCCTTACATTTAATAATTTTAGCAAATAATATGACTTTCATTCTACAAATTTAACTATTTTTTATGTTTGTTTGTCATGGTAGCAATGAATATGTAAATAGTATTTTTTTCATAAGTAGAAAAATGTCTTCGTTTTGGGTATGAACAATTTATATTGTCATCCTTTATTATTTTATGAATAGATAGATATCAACTCATTATTTATGAATCTCATTTTAGCTCATTCATTTATGTGATATTTTGTTCAATGCTTCACATTCCTCAATATTGCTTTCAATTCTCCTATTTCTATATGCCCTTTTTAGTTCGTTTTCTAAGTCTTCGTTCTTACTTTGTTTCTTCTCTTCCGGTCATTTTTTTGACGTTTATGAAATTCCTTGCTCTCTTCCAACTGTTGTTCTTGGTTCATTCTTTTCAACCCCTCTTATTCAAGGTTCATTACTTGTTTCATTTTCTTTTTTGTTTTTTTAACTAACGTTGTCCTCGTAGAAATCACGTTATTTTTCACTTATTTACCAATTTTTAGTCTTGTTCTTAAAGAATTCATGTTATTTTCAAACGTTTTTTCAAATCTCTATTTTCAGCTTCTTTTCTTCTTTCAAGATTTCACTTATTTTTTGGTTCATTTTTTGTTTTCCTTTTGTTAATCGCTTGCTCTGGTTTTCCATTTCTGATAAGAACCAAGGGGATAGGACCTAGCTAATTTCAGATTATATAGCAAAGGGTTTCTCCACAAATCAATGGATATTACTCACCATTTTTCTGAGGAGAAAAGACGCCACAAGGAGCTACTAATTCCTTGATAAGTCTAGCATAAATGACACCCTAACAAGTATGGATATTACTCACCACAAATGCTTGGATGCTAAACAACGCCACAAAGGTTGCCAATCCCTTGATAAGTTGCTTAAAGAGGAACAAAGAGCTAGAATGAGCTCTCAAATGATCTGAATATTCAAACTTCATTCAAAATTATATTTTACAAAGATATGAGCTGCTTTTTATAGGATACAAACCAATCCTAAGCTCTACTACATCATAGCCCTTGATCTCATCCAAGGGTTGAAAATAAACACAGCTAAAAATCAGAAAAGGTAGCAGAAAACATTGACCAAATCATGAAAAAAATGGGGCAGCTGACCACAAAAGTAATCCTATAAAATATAACATCTTAACCCTTGATTTCATCCAAGGGTTGAAAAGAAAGCTGCCCAAAATTAATCCAAATGGCACTCTACAATTGGAGCAAAATATGGAGCAGCTGAGAACAAAAGAAACCCTACAAAATATTACATCTTAACCCTTGTTTCCATCTAAGGGCTGAAAATGAAGCTGCCCAAAAAAGAGTCCAAATGGAACAACAATGTGCCTAGTTTTACTTTGCCAATTTTTCCCTAATTTCCTTCCTAGGATTGTCCCAATCCTTGCACTCCCAATTTAGGTCGCCTTGATTATGCATGACCTCTTGAATGAGCCCATTTAAAGCCTTTTCGAGTTGTGCCTTCCTAGACCTTGTTATTGGTCCACTTGGAATTTGTAGAGCTCGATGGTTCTCATCAATTTCACTTCACATTCATTGCTACGTTTCATCTTTCTCCATTTTTGGTTCCTCTTTTCCATTTTTTGAAGTTTATTTATGCTTTTCATTTTCGTTCATTCTTGATTTTTGAATTTTGTTTTCATTTTTTATTTATATTTAGTGCTTTCATTTTTTTTCAAGAGATATTTAGCTCACTGGTTTTGTACCTTCTTATTCGTATTATTCATTTTCATTTCTTTTATTTTTTCAATTATTCTTTGTTTCATTTTTTTACTTTAGTTATTTTCTATAGTGTTTTATTGCTTTTATTTCTTTTTTAAAATTTTGTCCAAATCTTGATTTTTCAGACACTAAATAATATTTTGTAGGTATGTTTTGTTGTAATTATTTTCTCTTTTTTAATGCTTGTATTTCTTAGTCTTTATTGTTGTTTATGATTTTAAAGGATGCTTTATATTTATTATTTTTACTCTTCTGTTGCATGTTTTGGATTTACTATTTTTTTTTCGTTTTTACCTTCTCTTCTTTCAAGTTTTTAGTACAGAGATTGATAGAAATAGAGAAACTATAAGAGCGAATATGGCATCTATAAATGGCTTGTGAATCTGTTTTTGGTTCATTCTTTTCAACCTCTCTTATTCAAGGTTCGTTACTTGTCAAGCCATATTCGCTCTTTTAGCTTGACAAGCCATTTGTGGCTGCCATATTCGCTATTCTAGTTTCTCTATTTCTATTCATCTCTGTACTGAATCCTTCTTAGCAAATATACTCCACCCAAAAGTCTTATCTCATCTTTCATCAACAGAAATGTATCATAACTCGCAAGAAGTAAACTTATAGTCACCGGAGAGAAAATAATCTAAAATAATATTATTAAATTAAAAATATATTACTCAAATAAAAATAATAACAAATAGAATGTTCCTGCTTGGAGTTGGAGGCTTGGAGTTGCCACTTACTTCCATCGTCGTAGACCAATCAGAAATGAGATAGATTCACATAAGGCAAACGAAGACAAAAAGATGAAACCACAAAAACATAAATAAATAAAATTTTAAAAACAAAAGACACACGTTGTTGATACATGTTATTTAATCAAGACAAACAATTAAATAATTTTCTCAAATATATTTAATTACCTTTATAGATAAATTGTTGGCCAAACAATTAATAACATACAAATCAGATTAAATAATATAACTAAATTATAATTATAACTAGGGTAAAATTTTAGATCATCACATGGTGAAAATTCGGTTCATAAGATCTTTAGATTAATAAATTAATTATATATAATTGTGTTCATAAAGCTCATATTTTTCATAAAGAAAGACATAAAATTGATAAAAAAAAGAGTAGAAAAGGAAAAACAATCAATCTCTTGAATTGTAGAATTAATATCCTTTTGAATCTCTACCAAAATTGTGTTATCTCCTAAATTTTTCTCTCTTTTTAGCTCTAAAAATTTACCAAAATTATGCTAATTGAGGCTAATTAGGGTTTATGGAGTGATTAGAGGCTTAAATAAAGCTCAGGTGCTATCTGGACCGTCCGATCAGCTTCAAATCAAAGGCTATGATCAAAACAAGCAAAATTGACAGTTTCAGCCAATCACAACGTGACACGTAGCATCAGAAATTTATTGGGCCAATTAGAGAGTGACATGTGGCATGTGAGACTGATTAGAGTCAACTCTTGCCAAGTTAGTAACACGTGACACAACGTGATTCGAGAGAACGGATGGCGTGATGCACGAATAGAATGCACAATGCAATGGTGTGGCAACACGTGGCATGACGCGTTGACCAATTTCCAAACTCAGATTGAACATTGTCCTGAAACGTGGCGCATATTTCGTCCTCCTCACATGTGACGTGATGTGATTCCCTCTCCGTGCTTGCGTGGCATCTACGTGGCTAGCCTAGTTAGCTTATCTGCTTGCGTGACATACCGCATGACAGCTTCTGATTGGTCCTGCATTAAAAATTCTAAAAATTATATTTTCACCCATTTTCACTAAAAAATTTATATTTTGCTTTTTTGGCCATAAAAATACTATTTATTAAATAAAATAAGTAAATATTAGGTAAAAAAGTACTTAATGACTCTATTTTTCATAAAGTTGTCAGCTTGCAAGTGCACCAATCATTATGTAAAAAGTAATAAGTATACTTGCAAGGTCAATCTAAAGGGAAACTTTGTTGTTTTAAATAATCTAACAAAATTTTTAAAAACAAAAACATTCTTTCACAATATTTTGAGTTTTTAAAAATATAATCTATTGAAATAAAGTTAAAAGATAATAATAGAATTGATACAAAAAATATAGGAGAGATAAATAGTTAATACTTACTTGAGAATTTATGGGATATATTAGTAGTTAATCGTATTTGCTCAAAGTTAATTAGGTTATTAAAGGTATAATTCAAGTTATTGATTTTTCTTTTATCTATGAAAAAGTCTTTTGGCGAGGATTAGTTTTGTTATCAATTAAATAAATTAAAGTATTTTAACCGCAATCATTAATTAATAAGATTAAGTTATGCTCTATTCCTAAGGAATTAACAAACAATTTTAATCAATGTAGAGCTATTAATTTAAACACTCATTTAAGGTGTCAAAATTATATCCTAAAGCCTAACCTTTAGATTATAAATCTATTACTAAAAATATGTCAATATATTTATTAGTAATAAATTTTGTAGAAATCTTGAATAAATGAATAAAATAATATTTTATAAAATTATTTACCTAAATTAATATTTCACTAGCATAACAACATTATTAATATATATAGTAGTTTTCGGCTAAACATGCTTAAATCTAATAAATCGTTAATATAATATAGATAGCATTCAAAATATTACATAAAATTAAATCTATAAATAAATAAAATACAATTAAATTTATACTTCAAATGTATTACTCGGTTTATAGAACTTTGATTTCAATTTGTGATCTGAAAAACCTCCAAAAAGATCTGCCTAAACTATTTATTGAATCAAAACTACTACACAAATCTAAAGAAAATAAAAATTCTAAGCTAATACAAATTCTCATATAGAATTTGTTTTAAAATTCAGAATTCAAGCTCTTAATTTTTGTGTAGAAAATAAAGAAATGAGCTACTTTTATAATTGAGGAAAAGTAGAAAAAAAGGGATCATGAGGAAAATATCAAGGTGCATTGTGGCATACTTTTATCCATAGAATGGCCTATACCATTTTTGGTATGCTTGAAATCAAATCCCGAGAAGGTCGTGACGTGACACAATATCTCCATTATCGCGACACATATTAAACTATTTTTCTTCACTTTCTTTTTCTTATTTCACCACATACAAACTAGTTGGAACACAAGTAAGATTTACATGTGATAATCTTTTATTCTTTTAAGTTGTGAATAAGTACTTTAGGCATGATTTCTTCAAGTATTTCTCTTTTGAATCAATTTGAAGCCAAAAATACCTGAAAAATAATAAAACATATCGATAATTCCAAAAACATAGATTTGTTAGACAATGATAGAATTGTAAAAATTCAAATCTACTTATTACATTTAAATACAACTAAATCATGTAATATTATTGCTTTTCAAGCAATAATCACAACCCCCAACTAGCTTTTTGGTAGTCTCTAGTCAAGAAAGTAAAAGACTAAAAAAAATTAAAGATAAAGATAAAGAAAAGAAAATTTACCCATTTACTCTATGTGATCAAGTTATGATTTAAAAAGTTAGGTGCATCCATCATCTCAAACAATTTAACCACATAGATAGATTAATGTGTACTTCTCACACATCTTAAAATACAATTATAATTTTAACAATTATAAATGAAATAAACAAGATTCACATAACAAGAATTAAATAAACTAAGATAAAACAAGTAACATAAAACAAATAAAATTCCAAACAAAAGTAATTAAACTAGAGTTCATAAAAAAATGCATAAAAATAATTAAAACTAATAAAACTCGTATAACTCTGCACCAAGGTTGGAGCTTAATCCTTCTTGTCATCCGATCCTTGTTCTTTGCCATGTGATTGTTTGGATGGTGTGAAAATGAAATCATATCCTTGAACATAAAAAAAAGAAAAAGATCAGAATAATTCAAAGAAAACAACGACTACAAAACAAAATTGAAAGAAAACACAAGACTTGCAGAATGATTTTTTTTTGTTATTTGTGATTCAAGAATGCAAAAAGGAATCAAGAATGTAGAAAACAATCGAAGGATGAATTTTTTTAAAAAATCTAAAGTTCAAAATGATAGATAATCTTTTTTCAACAACCAAGATTATGATACCGAATGATGGGGACCCTTTAGCGAACAACTTAGGAAACTATAAACTCAAAGGTATAGGAAAAATTTAGTCGCTAAGAATGTGTTGAATTGACAGCGTAACATCCAAGGGTCATTTTGTCTGATTTGTGTGGCGCATGGGGGGTAACATCCTTGTGACTTGGTGTGCGCTTTGAACCGGGATTAAGTGTGACAGTTCTAGCATCCCCTATTGAAAGTTTAAGCTTTTGGTACAAAGGGTTAGCAATTTTTACTATGTTTGGTAAAAGAACATGGTCACTTGTTCCAGTCCCAAAAAAGCACAAGTTCGAGGAGAAATTCCCTTACAAAAGAAGGAATTAAGCAACCAAGGTAAGTAATATGCCTGGTCTTATTGTTGTGGGTGACGTTTGGGGGTAACATCCAAGGGTCATTTAGTATGACTCATGTGGTGCACGGGGGGTAACATCAATTTGACTTGTAATGGGCTTTGAACATGGGTTAAGTGTGACGGCTCTAGATGAGAGAATATTGGTGCCCTTTTCTGACATCTTAAGCATTTGCTAGGAATGGTTAGATACTTTTCCGAACTTCCCCATTTTTTTCATTTTTTGGTCCAGGTTTTCTGCTACCTTTTATGCTTTTTGGATGTTTTCTTTTCAACCCTTGGATGAGATCAAGGGCTATATTGTAGTACATCTTAGGGTTTATTTGTATGTTATAAATATTTAAGAGTAGCTCAACTGCTTGGAACCTCACATTCAGAATAAAATTTGATTTTAAGATCACTTGGGTGCTCTCTCTTTCTTTTTGTTCCTTTTTAAACAACTTATCATGGGATCGACAAACTTTGTTGTGTTGTTTAGAATCTAAGCATTTGTGATGAGTAATATCTATCCTTGTTAGAGTGTTATTTATGCTAGACTTACCAAGAAGATAGCACCTCCTTGTGGCTTGTTTCCCAAAAGATAAATGGTGAGTACCCACCATTTATCTTTCGGGAAACAAGCCACAACGAGGTGCTATCTTCTTGATAAGTATAGCATAAATAACACTCTAACAAGGATAGATATTACTCATCACAAATGCTTGGATTCTAAACAACACAACAAAGTTTGCCGATCCCATGATAAGTTGTTTAAAAAGGAACAAAAAGAAAGAAAGAGCACCAAGTGATCTTAAAATCAAATACTATTCCGAATGTGAGGTTCCAAGCAGTTGAGCTACTCTTAAATATTTATAACATACAAATAAACCCTAAGATGTGCTACAATATAACCCTTGATCTCATCCAAGGGTTGAAAAGAAAACATCCAAAAAGCATAAAAGGTAGCAGAACACCTGGACCAAAACATAAAAACAATGGGGAAGTTCGGAAAAGTATCTAACGATTCCTAGCAAATGCTTAAGGTGTCAGAGAGGGGCACCAATATTCTCTCATCAAGAGCCGTCACACTTAACCCATGTTCAAAGCCCAATACAAGTCAAATTGATGTTACCAACCGTGCACCACATGAGTCATACTAAATGACCCTTGGATGTTACCCACAAAGGTCACCCACAAAAATGAGACCAGTTATATTACTTACCTTGGTTGCTTAATTCCTTCTTTCGTAAGGGAATTTCACCTCGAACTTTTGCTTTTTTGGGACTCGAATAAGTGACCAGGTTCTTATACCAAACATAGGAAAAATTGCTAACCCTTCGTACCAAAGGCTTAAGCTTTCAATAGGGGACGCTAGAACTGTCACACTAAATCCCGGTTCAAAGCGCACACCAAGTCACAAGGATGTTATCCTCCATGCGCCACGCAAATCAGACAAAATGACCCTTGGATGTTACGCTGCAATTTACAAATTAAATTGAATCGTGTTTCTCAACAATTCAATGGATATTATTCATCACAAAAGCTTCTTAGATGCTAAACAATACAACAAAAGTTACCAATCCCAAGATATGTTGCTTAAAAGGGAAAAAGAAACAATGAAAGGGATCTCAAAGCACACACCAAGTCACAAGGATGTAACCCACCATGCGGCACACAAGATAGACAAAATGACACTTAGATTTACCCAGCGATTAACAGATTATATTGCACAGGGTTTCTAAACAAATCAATGAATATTACTCACCATTTATCTTTCGGGAAATAAGCCACAAGGAGGTGCTATCTTCTTGATAAGTCTAGCATAAATAACACTCTAACAACGATAGATATTACTCATCACAAATGCATGGATTCTAAACAATACAAGAAAGTTTGCCGATCCCATGATAATTGTTTAAAAAGGGACAAAAAGAAAGACAGAGCACCCAAGTGATCTTAAAATCAAATTTTATTCCGAATGTGAGGTTCAAGCTGTTGAGCTACGGTTAAATATTTATAACATACAAATAAACCCTAAGATGTACTACAATATAGCCCATGATCTCATCCAAGGGTTGAAAAGAAAACATCCAAAAAGCATAAAAGGTAGCAGAAAACCTGGACCAAAACATGAAAAAAATGGGAAAGTTCGGAAAAGTATCTAACGATTCCTAGCAAATGCTTAAGATGTCAGAAAGCGGCACCAATATTCTCTCATCTAGAGCCGTCACACTTAACCCATGTTCAAAGCCCATTACAAGTCAAATTGATGTTATCCCCCGTGCACCAAATGAGTCATACTAAATGACCCTTGGATGTTACCCACAAAGGTCACCCACGACAATGAGACCAGGTATATTACTTAACTTGGTTGCTTAATTCCTTCTTTGTAAGGGAATTTCTCCTCGAACTTGTGCTCTTTGGGGACTCGAACAAGTGACTATGTTCTTATACCAAACATAGGAAAAATTCCTAACCGTTTGTACCAAAAGCTTAAGCTTTCAATGGGGAGGCTAGAACTGTCACACTTAATCACGCTTCAAAGCGCACACCAAGTCATAAGGATGTTACCCACCATGCGCCACACAAATCAGACAAAATGACCCTTGGATGTTAAGCTGTCAATTTACAAATTATATTGAACCGTGTTTCTCAACAATTCCTTAGATATTATTCATCACAAATGCTTCTTAGATGCTAAACAACACAACAAAAGTTACCAATCCCAAGATATGTTGCTTAAAAGGGATAAAAAGAATGAAAGGGATCTCAAAGCGCACACCAAGTCAAAAGGATTTAACCCACCATGCGGCACACAAGATAGACAAAATGACACTTGGATTTACCCAGCGATTTACAGATTATATTGCATAGGGTTTTTAAACAAATCAATGTATACTACTCACCATTTATCTTTTGGGAAACAAGCCACAAGGAGGTGCTATCTTCTTGATAAGTATAGCATAAATAACACTCTAACAAGGATAGATATTACTCATCACAAATGCTTGGATTCTAAACAACACAACAAACTTTCCCGATCCCATGATAAGTTGTTTAAAAAGTAACAAAAAGAAAGAAAAAGCACACAAGTGATCTTAAAATCAAATATTATTCCGAATGTGAGGTTCCCAGCATTTGAGCTACTTTTAAATATTTATATCATACAAATAAACCCTAAGATGTGCTACAATATAGCCCTTGATCTCATCCAAGGGTTGAAAAGAAAACATCCAAAAAGCATAAAAGGTAGCAGAAAACCTGGACCAAAACATGAAAAAAATGGGGATGTTCGGAAAAGTATCTAACCATTCCTAGAAAATGCTTAAGATGTCAGAAAGGGGCACCAATATTCTCTCATCTTGAACCGTCACACTTAACCCATGTTCAAAGCCCAATACAAGTCAAATTGATGTTACCCACAAAGGTTACCCACGACAATGAGACCAGGTATATTACTTGCCTTGGTTGCTTAATTCCTTCTTTCGTAAGGGAATTTCTCTTCGAACTTGTGCTTTTTTGGGACTCGAACAAGTGACCAGGTTCTTATACCAAACATAGGAAAAATTGCTAACCCTTCGTACCAAAGGCTTAAGCTTTCAATAGGGGACACTAGAACTGTCACACTTAATCCCGGTTCAAAGCGCACACCAAGTCACAAGGATGTTACCCGCCATGCGCCACACAAATCAGAAAAAATGACCCTTGGATGTTACGCTGTCAATTTACAAATTATATTGAACCGTGTTTCTCAACAATTCAATAGATATTATTCATCACAAATGCTTCTTAGATGCTAAACAACATAACAAAAGTTACCAATCCCAAGATAAGTTGCTTAAAAGGGAAAAAGAAAGCATGAAAGGGATCTCAAAGCGCACACCAAGTCACATGGATGTAACCCACCATGCGGCACACAAGATAGACAAAATGACATTTGGATTTACCAAGCCGATTTACAGATTATATTGTGCAGGTTTTCTAATAAAATCAAGGGATAGTACTCGCCATTTATCTTTTGGGAAACAAGCCACAAGGAAGTGCTATCTTCTTGATAAGTCTAGCATAAATAACACTCTAACAAGGATAGATATTACTCATCACAAATGCATAGATTCCAAACAACACAACAAAGTTTGCCGATCCCATAATAAGTTGTTTAAAAAGGAACAAAAAGAATGAAAGAGAACCCAAGTAATCTTAAAATCAAATTTTATTCCGAATGTGAGGTTCAAGGAGTTGAGCTACTCTTAAATATTTATAACATACAAATAAACCCTAAGATGTACTACAATATAGCCCTTGATCCCATCCAAGGGTTGAAAAGAAAACATCCAAAAAGCATAAAAGGTAGCAGAAAACCTGGACCAAAACATGAAAAAAATGGGGAAGTTTGGAAAAGTATCTAACCATTCCTAGCAAATGCTTAAGATGTCAGAAAGCGGCACCAATATTCTCTCATCTAGAGCCGTCACACTTAACCCATGTTCAAAGCCCATTACAAGTCAAATTGATGTTATCCCCCGTGCACCACATGAGTCATACTAAATGACCCTTGGATGTTACCCACAAAGGTCACCCACGACAATGAGACCAGGTATATTACTTAACTTGGTTGCTTAATTCCTTCTATGTAAGGGAATTTCTCCTCAAACTTGTGCATTTTGGGGACTCGAACAAGTGACTATGTTCTTATACCAAACATAGGAAAAATTCCTAACCCTTTGTACCAAAAGCTTAAGCTTTCAATGGGGAGCCTAGAACTATCACACTTAATCATGCTTCAAAGCGCACACCAAGTCACAAGGATGTTACCCACCATGCGCCACACAAATCAGACAAAATGACCCTTGGATGTTACGCTGTCAATTTACAAATTATATTGAACCGTTTTTCTCAATAATTCAATGGATATTATTCATCACAAATGCTTCTTAGATGCTAAACAACACAACAAAAGTTACCAATCCCAAGATATGTTGCTTAAAAGGGAAAAAAAGCATGAAAGGGATCTCAAAGCGCACACCAAGTCACAAGGATGTAACCCACCATGCGGCACACAAGATAGACAAAATGACACTTGGATTTACCCAGCCAATTTACAGATTATATTGCACAGGGTTTCTAAACAAATCAATGGATAGTACTCACCATTTATCTTTTGGGGAACAAGCCACAAGGAGGTGCAATCTTCTTGATAAGTCTAGCATAAATAACACTCTAACAAGGATAAATATTACTCATCAGAAATGCTTGGATGCTAAACAACATGACAAAGTTTACCGATCCAATGATAAGTTGTTTAAAAAGGAACAAAAAGAAAGAAAGAGCACCAAGTGATCTTAAAATCAAATTTTATTCCGAATGTGAGGTTCCAAGCAGTTGAGCTACTCTTAAATATTTATAACATACAAATAAACCCTAAGATGTGCTACAATATAGCCCTTGATCTCATCCAAGGGTTGAAAAGAAAACATCCAAAAAGCATAAAAGGTAGCAGAAAACCTGGACCAAAACATGAAAAAAATGGGGAAGTTTGGAAAAGTATCTAACCAATCCTAGCAAATGCTTAAGATGTGAGAAAGGGGCACTAATATTCTCTCATCTAGAGTCGTCGCACTTAACCCATGTTCAAAGCTCATTACAAGTCAAATTGATGTTACTCCCCGTGCACCACATGAGTCATACTAAATGACCCTTGGATGTTACCCACAAAGGTTACCCACGACAATGAGACCAGGCATATTACTTACCTTGGTTGCTTAATTCCTTCTTTCGTAAGGGAATTTCTCCTCGACCTTGTGCTTTTTTGGGACTCGAACAAGTGACCAGGTTCTTATATCAAACATAGGAAAAATTGCTAACCCTTCGTACCAAAGGCTTAAGCTTTCAATAGGGTACGCTAGAACTGTCACACTTAATCCCGGTTCAAAGCGCACACCAAGTCACAAGGATGTTACCCTCCACGCGCCACACAAATCAGACAAAATGACCCTTGGATGTTACGCTGTCAATTTACAAATTATATTGAACCGTGTTTCTCAAAGTTACCAATCCCAAGATATGTTGCTTAAAAGGGAAAAAGAAAGCATGAAAGGGACCTCAAAGCGCACACCAAGTCACAAGGATGTAACCCACCATGCGGCACATAAGATAGACAAAATGACACTTGGATTTACCCAGCGATGAACAAATTATATTGCATAGGGTTTCTAAACAAATCAATGTATAGTACTCACCATTTATCTTTTGGGAAACAAGCCACAACGAGGTGCTATCTTCTTGATAAGTATAGCATAAAAAACACTCTAACAAGGATAGATATTACTCATCACAAATGCTTGGATTCTAAACAACACAGCAAAGTCTGCCGATCCCATGATAAGTTGTTTAAAAAGGAACAAAAAGAAAGAAATAGCACACAAGTGATCTTAAAATCAAATATTATTCCGAATGTAAGGTTCCAAGCATTTGAGCTACTCTTAAATATTTATATCAAACAAATAAACCCTAAGATGTGCTATAATATAGCCCTTGATCTCATCCAAGGGATGAAAAGAAAACATCCAAAAAGCATAAAAGGTAGCAGAAAATCTGGACCAAAACATGAAAAAAATGGGGAAGTTCGGAAAAGTATCTAACCATTCCTAGCAAATGCTTAAGATGTCAGAAAGGGGCACCAATATTCTCTCATCTAGAGCCGTCACACTTAACCCATGTTCAAAGCCCATTACAAGTCAAATTGATGTTACTACCCATGCACCACATGAGTCACACTAAATGACCCTTGGATGTTACCCACAAAGGTTACCCACGACAATGAGACCAGGCATATTACTTACCTTGGTTGCTTAATTCCTTCTTTCGTATGGGAATTTTTCCTCGAACTTGTGCTTTTTTGGGACTCGAACAAGTGACCAGGTTCTTATACCAAACATAGGAAAAATTGCTAACCCTTTATACCAAAAGCTTAAGCTTTCCATAGGGGATGCTAAAACTGTCACACTTAATCCCGGTTCAAAGCACACACCAAGTCACAAGGATGTTACCCACCATGCGCCACACAAATCAGACAAAATGTCCCTTGGATGTTACGCTGTCAATTTACAAATTATAATGAACCATGTTTCTCAACAATTCAATTGATATTATTCCTCACAAATGCTTCTTAGATGCTAAACAACACAACAAAAGTTACCAATCCCAAGATATGTTGCTTAAAAGGGAAAAAGAAAGAATGAAAGGGATCTCAAAGCGCACACCACGTCACAAGGATGTAACCCACCTTGCGGCACATAAGATAGACAAAATGACACTTGGATTTACCCAGCGATTAACAGATTATATTGCACAGGGTTTCTAAACAAATCAATGAATAGTACTCACCAATTATCTTTTGGTAAATAAGCCACAAGGAGGTACTATCTTCTTGATAAGTCTAGCATAAAAAACACTCTAACAAGGATAGATATTACTCATCACAAATGCTTAGATTGTAAACAACACAACAAAGTTTGCCGATCCCATGATAAGTTGTTTAAAAAGGAAAAAAAAGAAAGCAAGAGCACCAAGTGATCTTAAAATCAAATATTATTACGAATGTGAGGTTGCAAGCAGTTGAGCTACTCTTAAATATTTATAACATACAAATAAACCCTAAAATGTAATACAATATAGCCCTTGATCTCATCCAAGGGTTGAAAAGAAAACATCCAAAAAGCATAAAAGGTAGCAGAAAACCTTTACCAAAACATGAAAAAAATGGGGAAGTTCGGAAAAGTATCTAACCATTCCTAGCAAATGCTTAAGATGTCAGAAAGCGGCACCAATATTCTCTCATCTAGAGCCGTCACACTTAACCCATGTTCAAAGCCCATTACAAGTCAAATTGATGTTACTACCCGTGCACCACATGAGTCACACTAAATGACCCTTGGATGTTACCCACAAAGGTCACCCACGACAATGAGACCAGGTATATTACTTACCATGGTTGCTTAATTCCTTCTTTGTAAGGGAATTTCTCCTCGAACTTGTGCTTTTTTGGGACTCGAACAAGTGACTATGTTCTTATACCAAACATAGGAAAAATTCCTAACACTTTGTACCAAAAGCTTAAGCTTTCAATGGGGAGGCTAGAACTGTCACACTTACTCACGCTTCAAAGCGCACACCAAGTCACAAGGATGTTACCCACCATGCGCCACACAAATCAGACAAAATGACCCTTGGATGTTACGCTGTCAATTTACAAATTATATTGAACCGTGTTTCTCAACAATTCTATAGATATTATTCATCACAAATGCTTCTTAAATGCTAAACAACACAACAAAAGTTACCAATCCCAAGATATGTTGCTTAAAAGGAAAAAAAAAAGCATGAAAGGGATCTCAAAGCGCACACCAAGTCATAAGGATGTAACCCACCATGCGGCACACAAGATAGAAAAAATGACACTTGGATTTACCAAGCCTATTTACAGATTATATTGCGCAGGTTTTCTAAACAAATCAATGGATAGGACTCGCCATTTATCTTTTGGGAAACAAGCCACAAGGAGGTGCAATCTTCTTGATAAGTCTAGTATAAATAAAACTCTAACAAGGATAGATATAACTCATCACAAATTCATAGATTCCAAACAACACAACAAAGTTTGCCGATCCAATGATAAGTTGTTTAAGAAGGAACAAAAAGAAAGAAAGAGCACCCAAGTGATCTTAAAATCAAATTTTATTCCGAATGTGAGGTTCAAGCAGTTGAGCTACTCTTAAATATTTATAACATACAAATAAACCCTAAGATGTACTACAATATAGCCCTTGATCTCATCCAAGGGTTGAAAAGAAAACATCCAAAAAGCATAAAAGGTAGCAGAAAACCTGGACCAAAACATGAAAAAAATGGGGAAGTTCGGAAAAGTATCTAACCATTCCTAGCAAATGCTTAAGATGTCAGAAAGGGGCACCAATATTCTCTCATCTAGAGCCGTCACACTTAACCCATGTTCAAAGCCCATTACAAGTCAAATTGATGTTACTACCCGTGCACCACATGAGTCACACTAAATGACCCTTGGATGTTACCCACAAAGGTTACCCACGACAATGAGACCAGGCATATTACTTACCTTGGTTGCTTAATTCCTTCTTTCGTATGGGAATTTTTCCTCGAACTTGTGCTTTTTTGGGACTCGAACAAGTGACCAGGTTCTTATACCAAACATAGGAAAAATTGCTAACCCTTTATACCAAAAGCTTAAGCTTTCCATAGGGGATGCTAAAACTGTCACACTTAATCCCGGTTCAAAGCACACACCAAGTCACAAGGATGTTACCCACCATGCGCCACACAAATCAGACAAAATGTCCCTTGGATGTTACGCTGTCAATTTACAAATTATAATGAACCATGTTTCTCAACAATTCAATAGATATTATTCCTCACAAATGCTTCTTAAATGCTAAACAACACAACAAAAGTTACCAATCCCAAGATATGTTGCTTAAAAGGAAAAAGAAAGAATGAAAGGGATCTCAAAGCGCACACCAAGTCACAAGGATGTAACCCACCATGCGGCACACAAGATAGACAAAATGACACTTGGATTTACCAAGCCTATTTAGAGATTATATTGCGCAGGTTTTCTAAACAAATCAATGGATAGGACTCGCCATTTATCTTTTGGGAAACAAGCCACAAGGAGGTGCTATCTTCTTGATAAGTCTAGCATAAATAACACTCTAACAAGGATAGATATAACTCATCACAAATTCATAGATTCCAAACAACACAACAAATTTGCCGATCCAATGATAAGTTGTTTAAAAAGGAACAAAAAGAAAGAAAGAGCACCCAAGTGATCTTAAAATCAAATTTTATTCCGAATGTGAGGTTCAAGCAGTTGAGCTACTCTTAAATATTTATAACATACAAATAAACCCTAAGATGTACTACAATATAGCCCTTGATCTCATCCAAGGGTTGAAAAGAAAACATCCAAAAAGCATAAAAGGTAGCAGAAAACCTGGACCAAAACATGAAAAAAATGGGGAAGTTCGGTAAAGTATCTAACCATTCCTAGCAAATGCTTAAGATGTCAGAAAGGGGCACCAATATTCTCTCATCTAGAGCCGTCACACTTAACCCATGTTCAAAGCCCATTACAAGTCAAATTGATGTTATCCCCCTTGCACCACATGAGTCATACTAAATGACCCTTGGATGTTACCCACAAAGGTCACCCACGACAATGAGACCAAGTATATTACTTACCTTGGTTGCTAAATTCCTTCTTTGTAAGGGAATTTTTCCTCGAACTTGTGCTTTTTTGGGACTCGAACAAGTGACCAGGTTCTTATACGAAACATAGGAAAAATTGCTAACCCTTTATACCAAAAGCTTAAGCTTTCAATAGGGGACGCTAGAACTGTCACACTTAATCCCGGTTCAAAGCGCACACCAAGTCACAAGGATGTTACTCTCCATGCGCCACACCAATAAGACAAAATGACCCTTGGATGTTACGCTGTCAATTTACAAATTATATTCAACCGTGTTTCTCAACAATTCAATGGATATTATTTATCACAAAAGCTTCTTAGATGCTAAACAATACAACAAAAGTTACCAATCCCAAGATATGTTGCTTAAAAGGGAAAAAGAAAGCATGAAAGGGATCTCCAAGCGCACACCAAGTCACAAGGATGTAACCCACCATGCGGCACACAAGATAGACAAAATGACACTTGGATTTACCAAGCCTATTTAGAGATTATATTGCGCAGGTTTTCTAAACAAATCAATGGATAGGACTCGCCATTTATCTTTTGGGAAACAAGCCACAAGGAGGTGCTATCTTCTTGATAAGTCTAGCATAAATAACACTCTAACAAGGATAGATATAACTCATCACAAATTCATAGATTCCAAACAACACAACAAATTTGCCGATCCAATGATAAGTTGTTTAAAAAGGAACAAAAAGAAAGAAAGAGCACCCAACTGATCCTAAAATCAAATTTTATTCCGAATGTGAGGTTCAAGCAGTTGAGCTACTCTTAAATATTTATAACATACAAATAAACCCTAAGATGTACTACAATATAGCCCTTGATCTCATCCAAGGGTTGAAAAGAAAACATCCAAAAAGCATAAAAGGTAGCAGAAAACCTGGACCAAAACATGAAAAAAATGGGGAAGTTCGGAAAAGTATCTAACCATTCCTAGCAAATGCTTAAGATGTCAGAAAGGGGCACCAATATTCTCTCATCTAGAGCCGTCACACTTAACCCATGTTCAAAGCCCATTACAAGTCAAATTGATGTTACTACCCGTGCACCACATGAGTCACACTAAATGAACCTTGGATGTTACCCACAAAGGTTACCCACGACAATGAGACCAGGCATATTACTTACCTTGGATGCTTAATTCCTTCTTTCGTATGGGAATTTTTCCTCGAACTTGTGCTTTTTTGGGACTCGAACAAGTGACCAGGTTCTTATACCAAACATAGGAAAAATTGCTTACCCTTTATACCAAAAGCTTAAGCTTTCCTTAGGGGACGCTAAAACTGTCACACTTAATCCCGGTTCAAAGCACACACCAAGTCACAAGGATGTTACCCACCATGCGCCACATAAATCTGACAAAATGTCCCTTGGATGTTACGCTGTCAATTTATAAATTATAATGAACCGTGTTTCTTAACAATTCAATAGATATTATTCATCACAAATGCTTCTTAGATGCAAAACAACAGACCAAAAGTTACCAATCCTAAGATATGTTGCTTAAAAGGAAAAAGAAAGAATGAAAGGGATCTCAAAGCGCACACCACGTCACAAGGATGTAACCTACCATGCGGCACACAAGATAGACAAAATGACACTTGGATTTACCCAGCGATTAACAGATTATATTGCAAAGGGTTTCTAAACAAATCAATGGATAGTACTCACCATTTATCTTTTGGAAAATAAGCCACAAGGAGGTGCAATCTTCTTGACAAGTCTAGAATTAATAACACTATAACAAGGATAGATATTACTCATAACAAATGTTTGGATTCTAAACAACACAACAAAGTTTGCCGATCCAATGATAAGTTGTTTAAAAAGGAACAAAAAGAAAGAAAGAGCACCAAGTGATCTTAAAATCAAATTTTATTCCGAATGTGAGGTTCCAAGTAGTTGAGCTACTCTTAAATATTTATATCATACAAATAAACCCTAAGATGTGCTACAATATAGCCCTTGATCTCATCCAAGGGTTGAAAAGAAAACATCCAAAAAGCATAAAAGGTAGCAGAAAACCTGGACCAAAACATGAAAAAAATGGGGAAGTTCGGAAAAGTATCTAATCATTCCTAGCAAATGCTTAAGATGTCAGAAAGGGGCACCAATATTCTCTCATTTAGAGCCGTCACACTTGACCCATGTTCAAAGCCCATTACAAGTCAAATTGATGTTACTCCCCGTGCACCACATGATTCATACTAAATGACCCTTGGATGTTACCCACAAAGGTTACCAACGACAATGAGACCAGGCATATTACTTACCTTGGTTGCTTAATTCCTTCTTTCGTAAGGGAATTTCTCCTCGAACTTGTGCTTTTTTGGGACTCGAACAAGTGACCAGGTTCTTATACCAAACATAGGAAAAATTACTAACCCTTCGTACCAAAGGCTTAAGCTTTCAATAGGGGACGCTAGAACTGTCACACTTAATCCCGGTTCAAAGCGCACACCAAGTCACACGGTTGTTACCCTCCATGTGCCACACAAATCAGACAAAATGACCCTTGGATGTTACGCTGTCAATTTACAAATTATATTGAACCGTGTTTCTCAACAATTCAATGGATATTATTCATCACAAAAGCTTCTTAGATGCTAAACAATACAACAAAAGTTACCAATCCCAAGATATGTTGCTTAAAAGGGAAAAAGAAAGCGTGAAAGGGATCTCCAAGCGCACACCAAGTCAAAAGGATGTAACCCACCATGCGGAACACAAGATAGACACAATGACACTTGGATTTACCCACCGATTAATAGATTATGTTGCACAGGGTTTCTAAACAAATCAATGGATAGTACTCACCATTTATCTTTCGGGAAACAAGCCACAACGAGGTGCTATCTTCTTGATAAGTATAGCATAAAAACACTCTAACAAGGATAGATATTACTCATCACAAATGCTTGGATTCTAAACAACACAACAAAGTTTGCCGATCCAATGATAAGTTGTTTAAAAAGAAACAAAAAGAAAGAAAGAGCACACAAGTGATCTTAAAATCAAATATTATTCCGAATGTGAGGTTCCAAGCATTTGAGCTACTCTTAAATATTTATATCATACAAATAAACCCTAAGATGTGCTAAAATATAGCCCTTGATCTCATCCAAGGGTGGAAAAGAAAACATCCAAAAAGCATAAAAGGTAGCATAAAACATGGACCAAAACAGGAAAAAAATGGGGAAGTTCAGAAAAGTATCTAACCATTCCTAGCAAATGCTTAAGATGTCAGAAAGGGGCACCAATATTCTCTCATCTAGAGCCGTCACACTTAACATATGTTCAAAGCCCATTACAAGTCAAATTGATGTTACTCCCCGTGCACCACATGAGTCATACTAAATGACCCTTGGATGTTACCCACAAAGGTTACCCACGACAATGAGACCAGCCATATTACTTACCTTGGTTGCTTAATTTCTTCTTTCGTATGTGAATTTTTCCTTGAACTTGTTCTTTTTTAGGACTCGAACAAGTGACCAGGTTCTTATACCAAACATAGGAAAAATTGCTAACCCTTTATACCAAAAGCTTAAGCTTTCAATAGGGGACGCTAGAACTGTCACACTTAATCCCGGTTCAAAGTGCACACCAAGTCATAAGGATGTTACCCTCCATGCGCCACACCAATTAGACAAAATGACCCTTGGATGTTACGCTGTCAATTTACAAATTATATTGAACCGTGTTTCTCAACAATTCAATGGATATTATTCATCACAGAAGCTTCTTAGATGCTAAACAATACAACAAAAGTTACCAATCCCAAGATATGTTGCTTAAAAGGGAAAAAGAAAGCATGAGAGGGATCTCCAAGCGCACACCAAGTCACAAGGATGTAACCCACCATGCGGCACACAAGATAGACAAAATGACACTTGGATTTACCAAGCCTATTTAGAGATTATATTGCGCAGGTTTTCTAAACAAATCAATGGAAAGGACTCGCCATTTATCTTTTGGGAAACAAGCCACAAGGAGGTGCTATCTTCTTGATAAGTCTACATAAATAACACTCTAACAAGGATAGATATTACTCATCACAAATGCTTAGATTGTAAACAACACAACAAAGTTTGCCGATCCCATGATAAGTTGTTTAAAAAGGAAAAAAAAGAAAGAAAGAGCACCAAGTGATCTTAAAATCAAATATTATTCCGAATGTGAGGTTCCAAGCAGTTGAGCTACTCTTAAATATTTATAACATACAAATAAACCCTAAAATGTACTACAATATAGCCCTTGATCTCATCCAAGGGTTGAAAAGAAAACATCCAAAAAGCATAAAAGGTAGCATAAAACCTGGACCAAAACATGAAAAAAATGGGGAAGTTCAGAAAAGTATCTAACCATTCCTAGCAAATGCTTAAGATGTCAGAAAGGGGCACCAATATTCTCTCATCTAGAGCCGTCACACTTAACATATGTTCAAAGCCCATTACAAGTCAAATTGATGTTACTCCCCGTGCACCACATGAGTCATACTAAAGGACCCTTGGATGTTACCCACAAAGGTTACCCACGACAATGAGACCAGGCATATTACTTACCTTGGTTGCTTAATTTCTTCTTTCGTATGTGAATTTTTCCTCGAACTTGTTCTTTTTTAGGACTCGAACAAGTGACCAGGTTCTTATACCAAACATAGGAAAAATTGCTAACCCTTTATACCAAAAGCTTAAGCTTTCAATAGGGGACGCTAGAACTGTCACACTTAATCCCGGTTCAAAGCGCACACCAAGTCACAAGGATGTTACCCTCCATGCGCCACACCAATTAGACAAAATGACCCTTGGATGTTACGCTGTCAATTTACAAATTATATTGAACCGTGTTTCTCAACAATTCAATGGATATTATTCATCACAAAAGCTTCTTAGATGCTAAACAATACAACAAAAGTTACCAATCCCAAGATATGTTGCTTAAAAGGGAAAAAGAAAGCATGAAAGGGATCTCCAAGCGCACACCAAGTCACAAGGATGTAACCCACCATGCGGCACACAAGATAGACAAAATGACACTTGGATTTACCCAGCGATTAACAGATTATATTGCACAGGGTTTCTAAACAAATCAATGTATAGTACTCACCATTTATCTTTTGGGAAACAAGCCACAACGAGGTGCTATCTTCTTGATAAGTATAGCATAAAAACACTCTAACAAGGATAGATATTACTCATCACAAATGCTTGGATTCTAAACAACCCAGCAAAGTTTGCCGATCCCATGATAAGTTGTTTAAAAAGGAACAAAAAGAAAGAAAGAGCACACAAGTGATCTTAAAATAAAATATTATTCCGAATGTGGGGTTTCAAGCATTTGAGCTACTCTTAAATATTTATATCATACAAATAAACCCTAAGATGTGCTACAATATAGCCCTTGATCTCATCCAAGGGTTGAAAAGAAAAAATCCAAAAAGCATAAAAGGTAGCAGAAAACCTGGACCAAAACATGAAAAAATGGGGAAGTTCGGAAAAGTATCTAACCATTCCTAGCAAATGCTTAAGATGTCAGAAAAGGGGCACCAATATTCTCTCATCTAGAGCCGTCACACTTAACACATGTTCAAAGCCCATTACAAGTCAAATTTATGTTACTCCCCGTGCACCACATGAGTCATACTAAATGACCCTTGGATGTTACCCCCAAAGGTTACCCACGACAATGAGACCAGGCATATTACTTACCTTGGTTGCTTAATTTCTTCTTGCGTATGTGAATTTTTCCTCGAACATCTATCCTTGTTAGAGTGTTATTTATGCTAGATTTATCAAGAAGATAGCACCTCCTTGTGGCTTGTTTCCCAAAATATAAATGGCGAGTACTATCCATTGATTTGTTTCGAAACCCTGTGCAATATAATCAGTAAATCGCCTAAGTAAATCCAAGTGTCATTTTGTCTAACTTGTGTGCCGCATGGTGGGTTACATCCTTGTGACTTGGTGTGCGCTTTGAGATCCCTTTCATGCTTTCTTTTTCCCTTTTAAGCAACATATCTTGGGATTGGTAACTTTTATTGTGTTGTATAGCATCTAAGAAGCATTTGTGATGAATAATATCCATTGAATTGTTGAGAAACACGGTTCAATATAATTTGTAAATTGACAGCGTAACATCCAAGGGTCATTTTGTCTGATTTTTGTGGCGCATGGTGGGTAACATCCTTGTGACTTGGTGTGCGCTTTGAATCGGGATTAAGTGTGACAGTTCTAGTGTCCCCAATTGAAAGCTTAAGCTTTTGGTACAAAGGGTTAGCAATTTTTCCTTTGTTTGGTGTAAGAACATGGTCACTTGTTCGAGTCCCAAAAAAGCACAAGTTCGAGGAGAAATTCCCTTACGAAAGAAGGAATTAAGCAACCACGTTAAGTAATATGCCTGGTCTCATTTTGGTGGGTAACCTTTGTGGGAAACATCCAAGGGTCATTTAGTATGACTCATGTGGTGCACGGGGGGTAACATCAATTTGACTTGTAATGGGCTTTGAACATGGGTTAAGTGTGACGGCTCTTGATGAGAGAATATTCTTGCCCCTTTCTGACACCTTAAGCATTTGCTAGAAATGGTTAGATACTTTTCCGAACTTCCCCATTTTTTTCATGTTTTGGTCCAGGTTTTCTGCTACCTTTTATGCTTTTTGGATGTATTCTTTTCAACCCTTGGATGAGATCAAGGGTTATATTGTAGTACATCTTAGGGTATATTTGTTTGTTATAAATATTTAAGAGTAGCTCAACTACTTGGAACCTCACATTCGGAATAAAATTTGATTTTAAAATCACTTGGGTGCTCTTTCTTTCTTTTTGTTCCTTTTTAAACAACTTATCATGGGATCGATAAACTTTGTTGTGTTGTTTAGAATCCAAGCATTTGTGATGAGTAATATCTATCCTTGTTAGAGTGTTATTTATGCTAGACTTATCAAAAAGATAGCACCTCCTTGTGGCTTGTTTCCCAAAAGATAAATGGCGAGAACTATCCATTGATTTGTTTAGAAACCCTGCGCAATATATTCTGTAAATCGGCAGGGTAAATCCAATTGTCATTTTGTCTATCTTGTGTGCCGCATGGTGGGTTACATCTTTGTGACCTGGTGTGCGCTTTGAGATCCCTTTCATGCTTTCTTTTTCCCTTTTCAGCAACATATCTTGGGATTGGTAACTTTTGTTGTGTTGTTTAGCATCTAAGAAGCATTTGTGATGAATAATATCCATTGAATTGTTGAGAAACACGGTTCAATATAATTTGTAAATTGACAGCGTAACATCCATGGGTCATTTTGTCTGATTTGTGTGGCGCATAGTGGGTAACATCCTTGTGACTTGGTGTGCGCTTTGAACCGGGATTAAGTGTGACAGTTCTAGTGTCCCCTATTAAAAGCTTAAGCTTTTGGTACAAATGGTTAGCAAGTTTTCCTATGTTTGGTATAAGAACATGGTCACTTGTTCAAGTCCCAAAAAAGCACAAGTTCGAGGAGAAATTCCCTTACGAAAGAAGGAATAAAGCAACCAAGGTAAGTAATATGCCTGGTCTTATTGTTGTGGGTAACCTTTGTGGGTAACATATAAGGGTCATTTAGTATGACTCATGTGGTGCACGGCGGGTAACATCAATTTGACTTGTAATGGGCTTTGAACATGGGTTAAGTGTGACTGCTCTAGATGAGAGAATATTGGTCCCCTTTCTGACATCTTAAGCATTTGCTAGGAATGGTTAGATACTTTTCCGAACTTCCCCATTTTTTTCATGTTTTGATGCAGGTTTTCTGCTTCCTTTTATGCTTTTTGTATGTTTTCTTTTCAACCCTTGGATGAGATCAAGGGCTATATTGTAGTACATCTTAGGGGATATTTGTTTGTTATAAATATTTAAGATTAGCTCAACTACTTGGACCCTAACATTCGGAATAAAATTTGATTTTAAGATCACTTGGGTGCTCTTTCTTTCTTCTTGTTCCTTTTTAAACAACTTATCGTGGGATCGGTAGACTTTGTTGTGTTGTTTAGAATCCAAGCATTTGTGATGAGTAATATCTATCCTTGTTAGAGTGTTATTTATGCTACACTTATCAAGAAGATAGCACCTCCTTGTGGCTTGTTTCCCAAAAGATAAATGGCAAGAACTATCCATTGATTTGTTTAGAAACCCTGCGCAATATATTCTGTAAATCGGCCTGGTAAATCCAATTTTTATTTTGTCTATCTTGTGTGCCGCATGGTGGGTTACATCCTTGTGACTTGGTGTGCGCTTTGAGATCCCTTTCATGCTTTCTTTTTCCCTTCTAAGCAACATATCTTGGGATTGGTAACTTTTATTGTGTTGTTTAACATCTAAGAAGCATTTGTGATGAATAATATCCATTGAATTGTTGAGAAACACGGTTCAATATAATTTGTAAATTGACAGCGTAACATCCAAGGGTCATTTTGTCTGATTTGTGTGGCGCATGGTGGGTAACATCCTTGTGACTTGGTGTGCGCTTTGAACCGGGATTAAGTGTGACAGTTCTAGTGTCCCCTATTGAAAGCTTAAGCTTTTGGAACAAAGGGTTAGCAATTTTTCCTATGTTTGGTATAAGAACATGGTCACTTGTTCGAGTCCCAAAAAAGCACAAGTTTGAGGAGAAATTCCCTTACGAAAGAACGAATTAAGCAACCAAGGTAAGTAATATGCCTGGTCCTATTGTTGTGGGTAACCTTTGTGGGCAACATCCAAGGGTCATTATTATGACTCATGTGGTGCACGGGGGGTAACATCAATTTGACTTGTAATGGGCTTTGAACATGGGTTAAGTGTGACGGCTCTTGATGAGAGAATATTCTTGCCCCTTTCTCACACCTTAAGCATTTGCTAGAAATGGTTAGATACTTTTCCGAACTTCCCCATTTTTTTCATGTTTTAGTCCAGGTTTTCTCCTACCTTATATGCTTTTTGGATGTTTTCTTTTCAACCCTTGGATGAGATCAAGGGCTATATTGTAGTACATCTTAGGGTTTATTTGTATGTTATAAATATTTAAGATTAGCTCAATTGCTTGGAACCTAACATTCGGAATAAAATTTGATTTTAAGATCATTTGGGTGCTCTTTCTTTCTTTTTGTTCCTTTTGAAACAACTTATCATGGGATCGATAGATTTTGTTGTGTTGTTTAGAATCCAAGCATTTGTGATGAGTAATATCTATCCTTGTTAGAGTGTTATTTATGCTAGACTTATCAAAAAGATAGCACCTCCTTGTGGCTTGTTTCCCAAAAGATAAATGGCCAGAACTATCCATTGATTTGTTTAGAAACCCTACGCAATATATTCTGTAAATCGGCAGGGTAAATCCAATTGTGATTTTGTTTATCTTGTGTGCCGCATGGTGGGTTACATCCTTGTGACCTGGTGTGCGCTTTGAGATCCCTTTCATGCTTTATTTTTCCCTTTTAATCAACATATCTATGGATTGGTAACTTTTGTTGTGTTGTTTAGCATCTAAGAAGCATTTGTGATGAATAATATCCATTGAATTGTTGAGAAACACGGTTCAATATAATTTATAAATTGACAGCGTAACATCCAAGGGTCATTTTGTCTGATTTGTGTGGTGCATGGTGGGTAACATCCTTGTGACTTGGTGTGCGCTTTGAACCGGGATTAAGTGTGACAGTTCTAGTGTCCCCTATTGAAACCTTAAGCTTTTGGTACAAAGGGTTAGCAATTTTTCCTATGTTTGGTATAAGAACATGGTCACTTGTTCGAGTCCCAAAAAAGCACAAGTTCGAGGAGAAATTCCCTTACGAAAGAAGGAATTATGCAACCAAGGTAAGTAATATGCCTGGTCTTATTGTTGTGGGTAACCTTTGTGTGTAACATCCAAGGGTCATTTAGTATGACTCATGTGGTGCATGGGGGGTAACATCAATTTGACTTGTATTGGGCTTTGAACATGGGTTAAGTGTGACGGCTCTAGATGAGAGAATATTGGTCCCCTTTCTGACATCTTAAGCATTTGCTAGGAATGGTTAGATACTTTTCCGAACTTCCCCATTTTTTTCATGTTTTGGTCCAGTTTTTCTGCTACCTTTTATGCTTTTTGGATGTTTTCTTTTCAACCCTTGGATGAGATCAAGGGCTATATTGTAGTACATCTTAGGGGATATTTGTTTGTTATAAATATTTAAGATTAGCTCAACTACTTGGAACCTCACATTCGGAATAAAATTTGATTTTAAGATCACTTGGGTGCTCTTTCTTTCTTCTTGTTCCTTTTTAAACAACTTATCGTGGGATCGGTAAACTTTGTTGTGTTGTTTAGAATCCAAGCATTTGTGATGAGTAATATCTATCCTTGTTAGAGTGTTATTTATGCTAGATTTATCAAGAAGATAGCACCTCCTTGTGGCTTGTTTCCCAAAAGATAAATGGCGAGAACTATCCATTGATTTGTTTAGAAACCCTGCGCAATATATTCTGTAAATCGGCAGGGTAAATCCAATTGTCATTTTGTCTATCTTGTGTGCCGCATGGTGGGTTACATCCTTGTGACCTGGTGTGCGCTTTGAGATCCCTTTCATGCTTTCTTTTTCCCTTTTAAGCAACATATCTTTGGATTGGTAACTTTTGTTGTGTTGTTTAGCATCTAAGAAGCATTTGTGATGAATAATATCCATTGAATTGTTGAGAAACACGGTTCAATATAATTTATAAATTGACAGCGTAACATCCAAGGGTCATTTTGTCTTATTTGTGTGGCGCATGGTGGGTAACATCCTTGTGACTTGGTTTGCGCTTTGAACCGGGATTAAGTGTGACAGTTCTAGGTTCCCCTATTGAAAGCTTAAGCTTTTGGTACAAAGGGTTAGCAATTTTTCCTATGTTTGGTATAAGAACATGGTCACTTGTTCGAGTCCCAAAAAAGCACAAGTTTGAGGAGAAATTCCCTTACGAAAGAAGGAATTAAGCAACCAAGGTAAGTAATATACCTGGTCCTATTGTTGTGGGTAACCTTTGTGGGTAACATCCAAGGGTCATTATTATGACTCATGTGGTGCACGGGGGGTAACATCAATTTGACTTGTAATGGGCTTTGAACATGGGTTAAGTGTGACGGCTCTTGATGAGAGAATATTCTTGCCCCTTTCTGACACCTTAAGCATTTGCTAGAAATGGTTAGATACTTTTCCGAACTTCCCCATTTTTTTCATGTTTTAGTCCAGGTTTTCTCCTACCTTATATGCTTTTTGGATGTTTTCTTTTCAACCCTTGGATGAGATCAAGGGCTATATTGTAGTACATCTTAGGGTTTATTTGTATGTTATAAATATTTAAGATTAGCTCAATTGCTTGGAACCTAACATTCGGAATAAAATTTGATTTTAAGATCATTTGGGTGCTTTTTCTTTCTTTTTGTTCCTTTTTAAACAACTTATCATGGGATCGATAGACTTTGTTGTGTTGTTTAGAATCCAAGCATTTGTGATGAGTAATATCTATCCTTGTTAGAGTGTTATTTATGCTAGACTTATCAAAAAGATAGCACCTCCTTGTGGCTTGTTTCCCAAAAGATAAATGGCCAGAACTATCCATTGATTTGTTTAGAAACCCTGCGCAATATATTCTGTAAATCGGCAGGGTAAATCCAATTGTCATTTTGTTTATCTTGTGTGCCGCATGGTGGGTTACATCCTTGTGACCTGGTGTGCGCTTTGAGATCCCTTTCATGCTTTCTTTTTCCCTTTTAATCAACATATCTATGGATTGGTAACTTTTGTTGTGTTGTTTAGCATCTAAGAAGCATTTGTGATGAATAATATCCATTGAATTGTTGAGAAACAAGGTTCAATATAATTTATAAATTGACAGCGTAACATCCAAGGGTCATTTTGTCTGATTTGTGTGGCGCATGGTGGGTAACATCCTTGTGACTTGGTGTGCGCTTTGAACCGGGATTAAGTGTGACAGTTCTAGTGTCCCCTATTGAAACCTTAAGCTTTTGGTACAAAGGGTTAGCAATTTTTCCTATGTTTGGTATAAGAACATGGTCACTTGTTCGAGTCCCAAAAAAGCACAAGTTCGAGGAGAAATTCCCTTACGAAAGAAGGAATTATGCAACCAAGGTAAGTAATATGCCTGGTCTTATTGTTGTGGGTAACCTTTGTGGGTAACATCCAAGGGTCATTTAGTATGACTCATGTGGTGCACGGGGGGTAACATCAATTTGACTTGTATTGGGCTTTGAACATGGGTTAAGTGTGACGGCTCTAGATGAGAGAATATTGGTCCCCTTTCTGACATCTTAAGCATTTGCTAGGAATGGTTAGATACTTTTCCGAACTTCCCCATTTTTTTCATGTTTTGGTCCAGTTTTTCTCCTACCTTTTATGTTTTTTGGATGTTTTCTTCTCAACCCTTGGATGAGATCAAGGGCTATATTGTAGTACATCTTAGGGGATATTTGTTTGTTATAAATATTTAAGATTAGCTAACTACTTGGAACCTCACATTCGGAATAAAATTTGATTTTAAGATCACTTGGGTGCTCTTTCTTTCTTCTTGTTCCTTTTTAAACAACTTATCGTGGGATCGGTAAACTTTGTTGTGTTGTTTAGAATCCAAGCATTTGTGATGAGTAATATCTATCCTTGTTAGAGTGTTATTTATGCTAGACTTATTGATAAGAACCAAGGGGATAGGACCTAGCTAATTTCAGATTATATAGCAAAGGGTTTCTCCACAAATCAATGGATATTACTCACCATTTTTCTGAGGAGAAAAGACGCCACAAGGAGCTGCTAATTCCTTGATAAGTCTAGCATAAATGACACCCTAACAAGTATGGATATTACTCACCACAAATGCTTGGATGCTAAACAACGCCACAAAGGTTGCCAATCCCTTGATAAGTTGCTTAAAGAGGAACAAAGAGCTAGAATGAGCTCTCAAATGATCTGAATATTCAAACTTCATTCAAAATTTTTTGTTTTACAAAGAAATGAGTCATTCTTAATAGGATACAAACCAACCCTAAGCTCTACTACATCATAGCCCTTGATCTCATCCAAGGGTTGAAAATAAACACAGCCAAAAAGCGAAAAAGGTAGCGAGAAAACATTGACCAAAACATGGAAAAAATGGGGCGGTGACCACACAAAGGAATCCTATAAAATATTACATCTTAACCCTTGATTTCATCCAAGGGCTGAAAAGAAAGCTGCCAAAAATCAGTCCAAATGGCACTCCAAAATTGGAGCAAAATATGGAAGCGGTAGAACAAAAGAAACACCATAAAATATTACATCTTAACCCTTGTTTCCATCTAAGGGCTGAAAATGAAGCTGCCCAAAAAAGTCCAAATGGCACAACAATGTGTCTAGTTTTATTTTGCCAATTTTTCCCTAATTTCCATCCTAGGATTGTCCCAATCCTTTCACTCCCAATTTAGGTCCTCTTGATTATGCATGACCTCTTGAATGAGCCCATTTAAAGCCTTTTCGAGTTGTGGCTTCCTAGACCTTGTGATTGGTCCACTTGGAATTTGTAGAGCTCGATGATTCTCATCACTTATCAAGAAGATAGCACCTCCTTGTGGCTTGTTTCCCAAAAGATAAATGGCAAGAACTATCCATTGATTTGTTTAGAAACCCTGCGCAATATATTCTGTAAATCGGTAGGGTAAATCCAATTGTCATTTTGTCTATCTTGTATGCCGCATGGTGGGTTACATCCTTGTGACCTGGTGTGCGCTTTGAGATCCCTTTCATGCTTTCTTTTTCCCTTTTAAGCAACATATCTTTGGATTGGTAACTTTTGTTGTGTTGTTTAGCATCTAAGAAGCATTTGTGATGAATAATATCCATTGAATTGTTGAGAAACACGGTTCAATATAATTTATAAATTGACAGCGTAACATCCAAGGGTCATTTTGTCTGATTTGTGTGGCGCATGGTGGGTAACATCCTTGTGACTTGGTGTGCGCTTTGAACCGGGATTAAGTGTGACAGTTCTAGTGTCCCCTATTGAAAGCTTAAGCTTTTGGTACAAAGGGTTAGCAATTTTTCCTATATTTGGTATAAGAACATGGTCACGTGTTCGAGTCCCAAAAAACCACAAGTTCGAGGAGAAATTCCCAAACGAAAGAAGGAATTAAGCAACCAAGGTAAGTAATATGCCTGGTCTTATTGTTGTGGGTAACCTTTGTGGGTAACATCCAAGGGTCATTTAGTATGACTCATGTGGTGCACGGGGGGTAACATCAATTTGACTTGTAATGGGCTTTGAACATGGGTTAAGTGTGACGGCTCTAGATGAGAGAATATTGGTCCCCTTTCTGACATCTTAAGCATTTGCTAGGAATGGTTAGATACTTTTCCGAACTTCCCCATTTTTTTCATGTTTTGGTCCAGTTTTTCTGCTACCTTTTATGCTTTTTGTATGTTTTCTTTTCAACCCTTGGATGAGATCAAGGGCTATATTGTAGTACATCTTAGGGGATATTTGTTTGTTATAAATATTTAAGATTAGCTCAACTACTTGGAACCTCACATTCGGAATAAAATTTGATTTTAAGATCACTTGGGTGCTCTTTCTTTCTTTTTGTTCCTTTTTAAACAACTTATCGTGAGATCGGTAAACTTTGTTGTGTTGTTTAGAATCCAAGCATTTGTGATGAGTAAAATCTATCCTTCTTAGAGTGTTATTTATGCTAGACTTATCAAGAAGATAGCACCTCCTTGTGGCTTGTTTCCCAAAAGATAAATGGCGAGTACTATCCATTAATTTGTTTCGAAACCGTGTGCAATATAATTTGTAAATCGCCTAAGTAAATCCAAGTGTCATTTTGTCTAACTTGTGTGCCGCTTGTTGGGTTACATCTTTGTGACTTGGTGTGCGCTTTGAGATCCCTTTCATGCTTTCTTTTTCCCTTTTCACCAACATATCTTGGGATTGGTAACTTTTGTTGTGTTGTTTAGCATCTAAGAAGTATTTGTGATGAATAATATCCATTGAATTGTTGAGAAACACAGTTCAATATAATTTGTAAATTGACAGCGTGACATCCAAGGGTCATTTTGTCTGATTTGTGTGGCGTATGGTGGGTAACATCCTTGTGACTTGGTGTGTGCTTTGAACTAAGTGTGACAGTTCTAGCGTCCCCTATTGAAAGATAAAGCCTTTTGTACAAAGGCTTGGCAATTTTTCCTATGTTTGGTATAAGAACATGGTCACTTGTTCGAGTCCCAAAAAAGCACAAGTTCGAGGAGAAATTCCCTTACGAAAGAAGGAATTAAGCAACCAACGTAAGTAATATAACTGGTCTTATTGTTATGGGTGACCTTTGTGGGTAACATCCAAGGGTCATTTAGTATGACTCATGTGGTGCACGGGGGGTAAAATCAATTTGACTTGTAATGGGCTTTGAACATGGGTTAAGTGTGATGGCTCTAAATGAGAGAATATTTGTGCCCCTTTCTGACATATTAAGCATTTGCTAGGAATGGTTAGATATTTTTCCGAAATTCCCTATTTTTTTATGCTTTTTGGATGTTTTCTTTTTAACCCTTGGATGAGATCAATGGCTATATTGTAGTACATCTTAGGGGATATTTGTCTGTTATAAATATTTAAGAGTAGCTCAACTACTTGGAACCTCACATTCGGAATAAAATTTGATTTGAAGATCACTTGGGTGCTCTTTCTTTCTTTTTGTTCCTTTTTAAACAACTTATCGTGAGATCGGTAACTTTGTTGTGTTGTTTAGAATCCAAGCATTTGTGATGAGTAAAATCTATCCTTCTTAGAGTGTTATTTATGCTAGACTTATCAAAAAGATAGCACCTCCTTGTGGCTTGTTTCCCAAAAGATAAATGGCGAGAACTATCCATTGATTTGTTTAGAAACCCTGGGCAATATATTCTGTAAATCGGCAGGGTATATCCAATTGTCATTTTTTCTATCTTGTGTGCCGCATGGTGGGTTACATCCTTGTGACCTGGTGTGCGCTTTGAGATCCCTTTCATGCTTTCTTTTTCCCTTTTAAGCAACATATCTTTGGATTGGTAACTTTTGTTGTGTTGTTTTTGCATCTAAGAAGCATTTGTGATGAATAATATCCATTGAATTGTTGAGAAACACGGTTCAATATAATTTATAAATTGACAGCGTAACATCCAAGGGTCATTTTGTCTGATTTGTGTGGCGCATGGTGGGTAACATCCTTGTGACTTGGTGTGCGCTTTGAACCGGGATTAAGTGTGACAGTTCTAGTGTCCCCTATTGAAAGCTTAAGCTTTTGGTACAAAGGGTTAGCAATTTTTCCTATATTTGGTATAAAAACATGGTCACTTGTTCGAGTCCCAAAAAACCACAAGTTCGAGGTGAAATTCCCTTACGAAAGAAGGAATTAAGCAACCAAGGTAAGTAATATGCCTGGTCCTATTGTTTTGGGTAACCTTTGTGGGTAACATCCAAGGGTCATTAGTATGACTCATGTGGTGCACGGGGGGTAACATCAATTTGACTTGTAATGGGCTTTGAACATGGGTTAAGTGTGACGGCTCTAGATGAGAGAATATTGGTCCCCTTTCTGACATCTTAAGCATTTGCTAGGAATGGTTAGATACTTTTCCGAACTTCCCCATTTTTTTTATGTTTTGATCCAGGTTTTCTGCTACCTTTTATGCTTTCTGGATGTATTCTTTTCAACCCTTGGATGAGATCAATGGCTATATTGTAGTACATCTTAGGGGATATTTGTTTGTTATAAATATTTAAGATTAGCTAACTACTTGGAACCTCACATTCGGAATAAAATTTGATTTTAAGATCACTTGGGTGCTCTTTCTTTCTTCTTGTTCCTTTTTAAACAACTTATCGTGGGATCGGTAAACTTTGTTGTGTTGTTTAGAATCCAAGCATTTGTGATGAGTAATATCTATCCTTGTTAGAGTGTTATTTATGCTAGACTTATCAAAAAGATAGCACCTCCTTGTGGCTTGTTTCCCAAAAGATAAATGGCGAGAACTATCCATTGATTTGTTTAGAAACCCTGCGCAATATATTCTGTAAATCGGTAGGGTAAATCCAATTGTCATTTTGTCTATCTTGTATGCCGCATGGTGGGTTACATCCTTGTGACCTGGTGTGCGCTTTGAGATCCCTTTCATGCTTTCTTTTTCCCTTTTAAGCAACATATCTTTGGATTGGTAACTTTTGTTGTGTTGTTTAGCATCTAAGAAGCATTTGTGATGAATAATATCCATTGAATTGTTGAGAAACACGGTTCAATATAATTTATAAATTGACAGCGTAACATCCAAGGGTCATTTTGTCTTATTTGTGTGGGGCATGGTGGGTAACATCCTTGTGACTTGGTGTGCGCTTTGAACCGGGATTAAGTGTGACAGTTCTAGTGTCCCCTATTGAAAGCTTAAGCTTTTGGTACAAAGGGTTAGCAATTTTTCCTATATTTGGTATAAGAACATGGTCACGTGTTCGAGTCCCAAAAAACCACAAGTTCGAGGAGAAATTCCCAAACGAAAGAAGGAATTAAGCAACCAAGGTAAGTAATATGCCTGGTCTTATTGTTGTGGGTAACCTTTGTGGGTAACATCCAAGGGTCATTTAGTATGACTCATGTGGTGCACGGGGGGTAACATCAATTTGACTTGTAATGGGCTTTGAACATGGGTTAAGTGTGACGGCTCTAGATGAGAGAATATTGGTCCCCTTTCTGACATCTTAAGCATTTGCTAGGAATGGTTAGATACTTTTCCGAACTTCCCCATTTTTTTCAGGTTTTGATCCAGGTTTTCTGCTACCTTTTATTTTTTTTGTATGTTTTCTTTTCAACCCTTGGATGATATCAAGGGCTATATTGTAGTACATCTTAGGGGATATTTGTTTGTTATAAATATTTAAGATTAGCTCAACTACTTGGACCCTAACATTCGGAATAAAATTTGATTTTAAGATCACTTGGGTGCTCTTTCTTTCTTCTTGTTCCTTTTTAAACAACTTATCGTGGGATCGGTAGACTTTGTTGTGTTGTTTAGAATCCAAGCATATGTGATGAGTAATATCTATCCTTGTTAGAGTGTTATTTATGCTAGACTTATCAAGAAGATAGCACCTCCTTGTGGCTTGTTTCCCAAAAGATAAATGGCAAGAACTATCCATTGATTTGTTTAGAAACCCTGCGCAATATATTCTGTAAATCGGCCTGGTAAATCCAATTGTCATTTTGTCTATCTTGTGTGCGGCATGGTGGGTTACATCCTTGTGACTTGGTGTGCGCTTTGAGATCCCTTTCATGCTTTCTTTTTCCCTTCTAAGCAACATATCATGGGATTGGTAACTTTTATTGTGTTGTTTAGCATCTAAGAAGCATTTGTGATGAATAATATCCATTGAATTGTTGAGAAACACGGTTCAATATAATTTGTAAATTGACAGCGTTACATCCAAGGGTCATTTTGTCTGATTTGTGTGGCGCATGGTGGGTAACATCCTTGTGACTTGGTGTGCGCTTTGAACCGGGATTAAGTGTGACAGTTCTAGTGTCCCCTATTGAAAGCTTAAGCTTTTGGTACAAAGGGTTAGCAATTTTTCCTATGTTTGGTATAAGAACATGGTCACTTGTTCGAGTCCCAAAAAAGCACCAGTTTGAGGAGAAATTCCCTTACGAAAGAAGGAATTAAGCAACCAAGGTAAGTAATATGCCTGGTCCTATTGTTGTGGGTAACCTTTGTGGGTAACATCCAAGGGTCATTATTATGACTCATGTGGTGCACGGGGGGTAACATCAATTTGACTTGTAATGGGCTTTGAACATGGGTTAAGTGTGATGCCTCTTGATGAGAGAATATTCTTGCCCCTTTCTGACAACTTAAGCATTTGCTAGAAATGGTTAGATACTTTTCCGAACTTCCCCATTTTTTTCATGTTTTAGTCCAGGTTTTCTCCTACCTTATATGCTTTTTGGATGTTTTCTTTTCAACCCTTGGATGAGATCAAGGGCTATATTGTAGTACATCTTAGGGTTTATTTGTATGTTATAAATATTTAAGATTAGCTCAATTGCTTGGAACCTAACATTCGGATTAAAATTTGATTTTAAGATCATTTGGGTGCTCTTTCTTTCTTTTTGTTCCTTTTTAAACAACTTATCATGGGATCGATAGACTTTGTTGTGTTGTTTAGAATCCAAGCATTTGTGATGAGTAATATCTATCCTTGTTAGAGTGTTATTTATGCTAGACTTATCAAAAAGATAGCACCTCCTTGTGGCTTGTTTCCCAAAAGATAAATGGCGAGAACTATCCATTGATTTGTTTAGAAACCCTGCGCAATATATTCTGTAAATCGGCAGGGTAAATCCAATTGTCATTTTGTCTATCTTGTGTGCCGCATGGTGGGTTACATCCTTGTGACCTGGTGTGCGCTTTGAGATCCCTTTCAAGCTTTCTTTTTCCCTTTTAATCAACATATCTTTGTATTGGTAACTTTTGTGGTGTTGTTTAGCATCTAAGAAGCATTTGTGATGAATAATATCCATTGAATTGTTGAGAAACACGGTTCAATATAATTTATAAATTGACAGCGTAACATCCAAGGGTCATTTTGTCTGATTTGTGTGGCGCATGGTGGGTAACATCCTTGTGACTTGGTGTGCGCTTTGAACCGGGATTAAGTGTGACAGTTCTAGTGTCCCCTATTGAAACCTTAAGCTTTTGGTACAAAGGGTTAGCAATTTTTCCTATGTTTGGTATAAGAACATGGTCACTTGTTCGAGTCCCAAAAAAGCACAAGTTCGAGGAGAAATTCCCTTACGAAAGAAGGAATTATGCAACCAAGGTAAGTAATATGCCTGGTCTTATTGTTGTGGGTAACCTTTGTGGGTAACATCCAAGGGTCATTTAGTATGACTCATGTGGTGCACGGGGGGTAACATCAATTTGACTTGTAATGGGCTTTGAACATGGGTTAAGTGTGTGACTCTAGATCAGCGAATATTGGTCCCGTTTCCGACATCTTAAGCATTTGCTAGGAATGGTTAGATACTTTTCCGAACTTCCCCATTTTTTTAATGTTTTGGTCCAGTTTTTCTGCTACCTTTTATGTTTTTTGGATGTTTTCTTTTCAACCCTTGGATGAGATCAAGGGCTATATTGTAGTACATCTTAGGGGATATTTGTTTGTTATAAATATTTAAGATTAGCTAACTACTTGGAACCTCACATTCGGAATAAAATTTGATTTTAAGATCACTTGGGTGCTCTTCCTTTCTTCTTGTTCCTTTTTAAACAACTTATCGTGGGATCGGTAAACTTTGTTGTGTTGTTTAGAATCCAAGCATTGGTGATGAGTAATATCTATCCTTGTTAGAGTGTTATTTATGCTAGACTTATCAAGAAGATAGCACCTCCTTGTGGCTTGTTTCCCAAAAGATAAATGGCAAGAACTATCCATTGATTTGTTTAGAAACCCTGCGCAATATATTCTGTAAATCGGTAGGGTAAATCCAATTGTCATTTTGTCTATCTTGTATGCCGCATGGTGGGTTACATCCTTGTGACCTGGTGTGCGCTTTGAGATCCCTTTCATGCTTTCTTTTTCCCTTTTAAGCAACATATCTTTGGATTGGTAACTTTTGTTGTGTTGTTTAGCATCTAAGAAGCATTTGTGATGAATAATATCCATTGAATTGTTGAGAAACACGGTTCAATATAATTTATAAATTGGCAGCGTAACATCCAAGGGTCATTTTGTCTTATTTGTGTGGCGCATGGTGGGTAACATCCTTATGACTTGGTGTGCGCTTTGAACCGGGATTAAGTGTGACAGTTCTAGTGTCCCCTATTGAAAGCTTAAGCTTTTGGTACGAAGGGTTAGCAATTTTTCCAATATTTGGTATAAGAACATGGTCACTTGTTCGAGTCCCAAAAAACCACAAGTTCGAAGAGAAATTCCCAAACGAAAGAAGGAATTAAGCAACCAAGGTAAGTAATATGCCTGGTCTTATTGTTGTGGGTAACCTTTGTGGGTAACATCCAAGGGTCATTTAGTATGACTCATGTGGTGCACGGGGGGTAACATCAATTTGACTTGTAATGGGCTTTGAACATGGGTTAAGTGTGACGGCTCTTGATGAGAGAATATTCTTGCCCCTTTCTGACACCTTAAGCATTTGCTAGAAATGGTTAGATACTTTTCCGAACTTCCCCATTTTTTTCATGTTTTAGTCCAGGTTTTCTCCTACCTTATATGCTTTTTGGATGTTTTCTTTTCAACCCTTGGATGAAATCAAGGGCTATATTGTAGTACATCTTAGGGGATATTTGTCTGTTATAAATATTTAAGAGTAGCTAACTACTTGGAACCTCACATTCGGAATAAAATTTGATTTTAAGATCACTTGGGTGCTCTTTCTTTCTTCTTGTTCCTTTTTAAACAACTTATCGTGGGATCGGTAAACTTTGTTGTGTTGTTTAGAATCCAAGCATTTGTGATGAGTAATATCTATCCTTGTTAGAGTGTTATTTATGTTAGACTTATCAAGAAGATAGCACCTCCTTGTGGCTTGTTTCCCAAAAGATAAATGGCGAGTACTATCCATTAATTTGTTTCGAAACCCTGTGCAATATAATTTGTAAATCGCCTAAGTAAATCCAAGTGTCATTTTGTCTAACTTGTGTGCCGCATGTTGGGTTACATCTTTGTGACTTGGTGTGCGCTTTGAGATCCCTTTCATGCTTTCTTTTTCCCTTTTCACCAACATATCTTGGGATTGGTAACTTTTGTTGTGTTGTTTAGCATCTAAGAAGTATTTGTGATGAATAATATCCATTGAATTGTTCAGAAACATAGTTCAATATAATTTGTAAATTGACAGCGTAACATCCAAGGGTCATTTTGTCTGATTTGTGTGGCGTATGGTGGGTAACATCCTTGTGACTTGGTGTGCGCTTTGAACTAAGTGTGACAGTTCTAGCGTCCCCTATTGAAAGATAAAGCCTTTTGTACAAAGGCTTGGCAATTTTTCCTATGTTTGGTATTAGAACATGGTCACTTGTTCGAGTCCCAAAAAAGCACAAGTTCGAGGAGAAATTCCCTTATGAAAGAAGGAATTAAGCAACCAAGGTAAGTAATATGCCTGGTCCTATTGTTGTGGGTAACCTTTGTGGGTAACATCCAAGGGTCATTAGTATGACTCATGTGGTGCACGGGGGGTAACATCAATTTGACTTGTAATGGGCTTTGAACATGGGTTAAGTGTGACGGCTCTAGATGAGAGAATATTGGTCCCCTTTCTGACATCTTAAGCATTTGCTAGGAATGGTTAGATACTTTTCCGAACTTCCCCATTTTTTTTATGTTTTGATCCAGGTTTTCTGCTACCTTTTATGCTTTTTGGATGTATTCTTTTCAACCCTTGGATGAGATCAAGGGCTATATTGTAGTACATCTTAGGGGATATTTGTTTGTTATAAATATTTATGATTAGCTAACTACTTGGAACCTCACATTCGGAATAAAATTTGATTTTAAGATCACTTGGGTGCTCTTTCTTTCTTCTTGTTCCTTTTTAAACAACTTATCGTGGGATCGGTAAACTTTGTTGTGTTGTTTAGAATCCAAGCATTTGTGATGAGTAATATCTATCCTTGTTAGAGTGTTATTTATGCTAGACTTATCAAGAAGATAGCACCTCCTTGTGGCTTGTTTCCCAAAAGATAAATGGCGAGTACTATCCATTAATTTGTTTCGAAACCCTGTGCAATATAATTTGTAAATCGCCTATGTAAATCCAAGTGTCATTTTGTCTAACTTGTGTGCCGCATGTTGGGTTACATCTTTGTGACTTGGTGTGCGCTTTGAGATCCCTTTCATGCTTTCTTTTTCCCTTTTCACCAACATATCTTGGGATTGGTAACTTTTGTTGTGTTGTTTAGCATCTAAGAAGTATTTGTGATGAATAATATCCATTGAATTGTTCAGAAACATAGTTCAATATAATTTGTAAATTGACAGCGTAACATCCAAGGGTCATTTTGTCTGATTTGTGTGGCGTATGGTGGGTAACATCCTTGTGACTTGGTGTGCGCTTTGAACTAAGTGTGACAGTTCTAGCGTCCCCTATTGAAAGATAAAGCCTTTTGTACAAAGGCTTGGCAATTTTTCCTATGTTTGGTATTAGAACATGGTCACTTGTTCGAGTCCCAAAAAAGCACAAGTTCGAGGAGAAATTCCCTTACGAAAGAAGGAATTAAGCAACCAAGGTAAGTAATATGCCTGGTCCTATTGTTGTGGGTAACCTTTGTGGGTAACATCCAAGGGTCATTAGTATGACTCATGTGGTGCACGGGGGGTAACATCAATTTGACTTGTAATGGGCTTTGAACATGGGTTAAGTGTGACGGCTCTAGATGAGAGAATATTGGTCCCCTTTCTGACATCTTAAGCATTTGCTAGGAATGGTTAGATACTTTTCCGAACTTCCCCATTTTTTTTATGTTTTGATCCAGGTTTTCTGCTACCTTTTATGCTTTTTGGATGTATTCTTTTCAACCCTTGGATGAGATCAAGGGTTATATTGTAGTACATCTTAGGGTATATTTGTTTGTTATAAATATTTAAGAGTAGCTCAACTACTTGGAACCTCACATTCGGAATAAAATTTGATTTTAAGATCACTTGGGTGCTCTTTCTTTCTTCTTGTTCCTTTTTAAACAACTTATCGTGGGATCGGTAAACTTTGTTGTGTTGTTTAGAATCCAAGCATTTGTGATGAGTAATATCTATCCTTGTTAGAGTGTTATTTATGCTAGACTTATCAAGAAGATAGCACCTCCTTGTGGCTTGTTTCCCAAAAGATAAATGGCGAGTACTATCCATTAATTTGTTTCGAAACCCTGTGCAATATAATTTGTAAATCGCCTATGTAAATCCAAGTGTCATTTTGTCTAACTTGTGTGCCGCATGTTGGGTTACATCTTTGTGACTTGGTGTGCGCTTTGAGATCCCTTTCATGCTTTCTTTTTCCCTTTTCACCAACATATCTTGGGATTGGTAACTTTTGTTGTGTTGTTTAGCATCTAAGAAGTATTTGTGATGAATAATATCCATTGAATTGTTGAGAAACACAGTTCAATATAATTTGTAAATTGACAGCGTAACATCCAAGGGTCATTTTGTCTGATTTGTGTGGCGTATGGTGGGTAACATCCTTGTGACTTGGTGTGCGCTTTGAACTAAGTGTGACAGTTCTAGCGTCCCCTATTGAAAGATAAAGCCTTTTGTACAAAGGCTTGGCAATTTTTCCTATGTTTGGTATTAGAACATGGTCACTTGTTCGAGTCCCAAAAAAGCACAAGTTCGAGGAGAAATTCCCTTACGAAAGAAGGAATTAAGCAACCAAGGTAAGTAATATGCCTGGTCCTATTGTTGTGGGTAACCTTTGTGGGCAACATCCAAGGGTCATTATTATGACTCATGTGGTGCACGGGGGGTAACATCAATTTGACTTGTAATGGGCTTTGAACATGGGTTAAGTGTGACGACTCTAGATGAGAGAATATTGGTCCCCTTTCTGACATCTTAAGCATTTGCTAGGAATGGTTAGATACTTTTCCGAACTTCCCCATTTTTTTTATGTTTTGATCCAGGTTTTCTGCTACCTTTTATGCTTTTTGGATGTATTCTTTTCAACCCTTGGATGAGATCAAGGGCTATATTGTAGTACATCTTAGGGGATATTTGTTTGTTATAAATATTTAAGAGTAGCTCAACTACTTGGAACCTCACATTCGGAATAAAATTTGATTTTAAGATCACTTGGGTGCTCTTTCTTTCTTTTTGTTCCTTTTTAAACAACTTATCGTGAGATCGGTAAACTTTGTTGTGTTGTTTAGAATCCAAGCATTTGTGATGAGTAAAATCTATCCTTCTTAGAGTGTTATTTATGCTAGACTTATCAAGAAGATAGCACCTCCTTGTGGCTTGTTTCCCAAAAGATAAATGACGAGTACTATCCATTAATTTGTTTCGAAACCCTGTGCAATATAATCTGTAAATCGCCTAAGTAAATCCTAGTGTCATTTTGTCTAACTTGTGTGCCGCATGTTGGGTTACATCTTTGTGACTTGGTGTGCGCTTTGAGATCCCTTTCATGCTTTCTTTTTCCCTTTTCAGCAACATATCTTGGGATTGGTAACTTTTGTTGTGTTGTTTAGCATCTAAGAAGTATTTGTGATGAATAATATCCATTGAATTGTTGAGAAACACGGTTCAATATAATTTGTAAATTGACAGCGTAACATCCAAGGGTCATTTTGTCTGATTTGTGTGGCGCATGGTGGGTAACATCCTTGTGACTTGGTGTGCGCTTTGAACTAAGTGTGACAGTTCTAGCGTCCCCTATTGAAAGATAAAGCCTTTTATACAAAGGCTTGGCAATTTTTCCTATGATTGGTATAAGAACATGGTCACTTGTTCGAGTCCCAAAAAAGCACAAGTTCGAGGAGAAATTCCCTTACGAAAGAAGGAATTAAGCAACCAACGTAAGTAATATAACTGGTCTTATTGTTATGGGTGACCTTTGTGGGTAACATCCAAGGGTCATTTAGTATGACTCATGTGGTGCACGGGGGGTAACATCAATTTGACTTGTAATGGGCTTTGAACATGGGTTAAGTGTGATGGCTCTAAATGAGAGAATATTGGTGCCCCTTTCTGACATATTAAGCATTTGCTAGGAATGGTTAGATATTTTTCCGAAATTCCCTATTTTTTTATGCTTTTTGGATGTATTCTTTTTAACCCTTGGATGAGATCAATGGCTATATTGTAGTACATCTTAGGGGATATTTGTCTGTTATAAATATTTAAGAGTAGCTCAACTACTTGGAACCTCACATTCGGAATAAAATTTGATTTTAAGATCACTTGGGTGCTCTTTCTTTCTTTTTGTTCCTTTTTAAACAACTTATCGTGAGATCGGTAAACTTTGTTGTGTTGTTTAGAATCCAAGCATTTGTGATGAGTAAAATCTATCCTTCTTAGAGTGTTATTTATGCTAGACTTATCAAGAAGATAGCACCTCCTTGTGGCTTGTTTCCCAAAAGATAAATGGCGAGTACTATCCATTAATTTGTTTCGAAACCCTGTGCAATATAATTTGTAAATCGCCTAAGTAAATCCAAGTGTCATTTTGTCTAACTTGTGTGCCGCATGTTGGGTTACATCTTTGTCACTTGGTGTGCGCTTTGAGATCCCTTTCATGCTTTCTTTTTCCCTTTTCACCAACATATCTTGGGATTGGTAACTTTTGTTGTGTTGTTTAGCATCTAAGAAGTATTTGTGATGAATAATATCCATTGAATTGTTGAGAAACACGGTTCAATATAATTTTAAATTGGCAGCGTAACATCCAAGGGTCATTTTATCTTATTTGTGTGGCGCATGGTGGGTAACATCCTTGTGACTTGGTGTGCGCTTTGAACCGGGATTAAGTGTGACAGTTCTAGCGTCCCCTATTGAAAGCTTAAAGCCTTTGGTACAAAGGGTTAGCAATTTTTCCTATGTTTGGTATAAGAACATAGTCACTTGTTCGAGTCCCAAAAAAGCACAAGTTCGAGGAGAAATTCCCTTACGAAAGAAGGAATTAAGCAACCAACGTAAGTAATATAACTGGTCTTATTGTTATGGGTGACCTTTGTGGGTAACATCCAAGGGTCATTTAGTATGACTCATGTGGTGCACGGGGGGTAACATCAATTTGACTTGTAATGGGCTTTGAACATGGGTTAAGTGTGATGGCTCTAAATGACAGAATATTGGTGCCCCTTTCTGACATATTAAGCATTTGCTATGAATGGTTAGATACTTTTCCGAAATTCCCTATTTTTTATGCTTTTTGGATGTTTTCTTTTTAACCCTTGGATGAGATCAATGGCTATATTGTAGTACATCTTAGGGTATATTAGTTTGTTATAAATATTTAAGATTAGCTCATCTACTTGGAACGTCACATTCAGAATAAAATTTGATTTTAAGATCACTTGGGTGCTCTTTCTTTCTTTTTGTTCCTTTTTAAACAACTTATCGTGGGATCGGTAACCTTTGTTGGGTTGTTTAGAATCCAAGCATTTGTGATGAGTAATATCTATCCTTGTTAGAGTGTTATTTATGCTAGACTTATCAAGAAGATAGCACCTCCTTGTGGCTTGTTTCCCAAAAGATAAATGGCGAGTACTATCCATTGATTTGTTTTGAAACCCTGTGCAATATAAATCTTTAAATCGCCTAAGTAAATCCAAGTGTCATTTTGTCTAACTTGTGTGCCGCATGGTGGGTTACATCCTTGTGACTTGGTGTTCGCTTTGAGATCCCTTTCATGCTTTCTTTTTCCCTTTTAAGCAACATATCTTGGGATTGGTAACGTTTTTTGTGTTGTTTAGCATCTAAGAAGCATTTCTGATGAATAATATCCATTGAATTGTTGAGAAACACGGTTCAATATAATTTATAAATTGATAGCGTAACATCCAAGGGTCATTTTGTCTGATTTGTGTGGCGCATGGTGGGTAACATCCTTGTGACTTGATGTGCGCTTTGAACAGGGATTAAGTGTGACAGTTCTAGTGTCCCCTATTGAAAGCTTAAGCTTTTGGTACAAAGGGTTAGCATGTTTTCCTATGTTTGGTATAAGAACATGGTGACTTGTTCGAGTCCCAAAAAAGCACAAGTTTGAGGAGAAATTCCCTTACGAAAGAAGGAATTAAGCAACCAAGGTAAGTAATATAACTGGTTTCATTTTTGTGGTTGACCTTTGTGGGTAACATCCATGGGTCATTTAGTATGACTCATGTGGTGCACGGGGGGTAACATCAATTTGACTTGTATTGGGCTTTGAACATGGGTTAAGTGTGACGGCTCTTGATGAGAGAATATTGGTGCCCCTTTCTGACACCTTAAGCATTTGCTAGGAATCGTTAGATACTTTTCCGAACTTCCCCATTTTTTTCATGTTTTGGTCCAGGTTTTCTGCTACCTTTTATGCTTTTTGGATGTTTTCTTTTCAATCCTTGGATGAGATCAAGGGCTATATTGTAGTACATCTTAGGGTATATTTGTATGTTATAAATATTTAAGATTAGCTTGGAACCTCACATTCGGAATAAAATTTGATTTTAAGATCACTTGGGTGCTCTTTCTTTCTTTTTGTTCCTTTTTAAACAACTTATCATGGGATCGGTAAAATTTGTTGTGTTGTTTAGAATCCAAGCATTTGTGATGAGTAATATCTATCCTTGTTAGAGTGTTATTTATGCTAGACTTATCAAGATAAATGGTGAATATTAACCATTGATTTGTTTCGAAATCTTGTGCAATATAATCTGTAAATCAGCTAAGTAAATCCAAGTGTCATTTTGTCTATCTTGTGTGCCGCATGGTGGGTTCCATCCTTGTGACTTGGTGTGCGCTTTGAGATCCCATTCATGCTTTTTTTCCCTTTTCAGCAACATATCTTGGGATTGGTAACTTTTGTTGTGTTGTTTAGCATCTAAGAAGCATTTGTGATGAATAATATCCATTGAATTGTTGACAAACACGGTTCAATATAATTTGTAAATTGACAGCGTAACATCCAAGGGACATTTTGTCTGATTTGTGTGGCGAATGGTGGGTAACATCCTTGTGACTTGGTGTGCGCTTTGAACCAAGATTAAGTGTGACAGTTCTAGCGTCCCTTATTGAAAGCTTAAGCTTTTGGTACAAAGCGTTAGCAATTTTTCCTATGTTTGGTATAAGAACATGGTGACTTGGTCGAGTCCAAAAAAAGCACAAGTTTGAGGAGAAATTCCCTTACGAAAGAAGGAATTAAGCAACCAAGGTAAGTAATATGCCTGGTCTCATTGTTGTGGGTAACCTTTGTGGGTAACATCCAAGGGTCATTTAGTATGACTCATGTGGTGCAAGGGGGGTAACATCAATTTGACTTGTAATGGGCTTTGAACATGGGTTAAGTGTGACGGCTCTAGATGAGAGAATATTGGTCCCCTTTCTGACATCTTAAGCATTTGCTAGGAATGGTTAGATACTTTTCCGAACTTCCCCATTTTTTTCATGTTTTGGTCCAGGTTTTCTGCTACCTTTTATGCTTTTTGTATGTTTTCTTTTCAACCCTTGGATGAGATCAAGGGCTATATTGTAGTACATCTTAGGGGATATTTGTTTGTTATAAATATTTAAGATTAGCTCAACTACTTGGAACCTCACATTCGGAATAAAATTTGATTTTAAGATCACTTGGGTGCTCTTTCTTTCTTCTTGTTCCTTTTTAAACAACTTATCATGGGATCGGCAAACTTTGTTGTGTTGATTAGAATCCATGCATTTGTGATGAGTAATATCTATCCTTGTTAGAGTGTTATTTATGCTAGACTTATCAAGAAGATAGCACCTCCTTGTGGCTTGTTTCCCAAAAGATAAATGGCGATTACTATCCATTGATTTGTTTTGTCTATCTTGTGTGCCGCATGGTGAGTTACATCCTTGTGACTTGGTGTGCGCTTTGAGATCCCTTTCATGCTTTCGTTTTCCCTTTTAAGGAACATATCTTGGAATTGGTAACTTTTGTTGTGTTGTTTCGCATCTAAGAAGCATTTGGAATGAAGAAAATCCATTGAATTGTTGAGACACACGGTTCAATATTATTTGTAAATTGACAGTGTAACATCCAAGGGTCATTTTGTTTTATTTTTGTGGCGCATGGTGGGTAACATCCTTTTGACTTGGTGTGCGCTTTGTACCGGGATTAAGTGTGACAGTTCTAGCGTCCCCTATTGAAAGTTTAAGCTTTTGGTACAAAGGGTTAGCAATTTTTCCTATGTTTGGTATAAGAACATGGTCACTTGGTCGAGTCCAAAAAAAGCACAAGTTCGAGGAGAAATTCCCTTACGAAAGAAGGAATTAAGCAACCAAGGTAAGTAATATGCCTGGTCTCATTGTTGTGGGTAACTTTTGTGGGTAACATCCAAGGGTCATTTAGTATGACTCATGTGGTGCAAGGGGGGTAACATCAATTTGACTTGTATTGGGCTTTGAACATGGGTTAAGTGTGACGGCTCTAGATGAGAGAATATTGGTGCCCCTTTCTAACATATTAAGTATTTGCTAGGAATGGTTAGATACTTTTCTGAACATCCCCATTTTTTCATGTTTTGGTCCAGGTTTTCTTCTACCTTTTATGCTTTTTGGGTGTTATCTTTTCAACCCTTGGATGAGATCAAGGGCTATATTGTAGTACATCTTAGGGTTTATTTGTATGTTATAAATATTTAAGAGTAGCTCAACTGCTTGGAACCTCACATTCGGAATAAAATTTAATTTTAAGATCACTTGGGTGCTCTTTCTTTCTTTTTGTTCCTTTTTAAACAACTTATCATGGGATCGGCAAACTTTGTTGTGTTGTTTAGAATCCATGCAATGGTGATTAGTAATATCTATCCTTGTTAGAGTGTTATTTATGCTAGACTTATCAAGAAGATAGCACCTCCTTGTGGCTTGTTTCCCAAAAGATAAATGGTGAGTACTATTCCTTGATTTGTTTAAAAACCCTGTGCAATATAATCTCTTAATCGCTGGGTAAATCGAAGTGTCATTTTTGCTATCTTGTGTGCCGCATGGTGGGTTACATCCTTGTGACTTGGTGTGCGCTTTGAGATCCCTTTCATGCTTTTTTTCCCTTTTAAGCAACATATCTTGGGATTGGTAACTTTTGTTGTGTTGTTTAGCATCTAAGAAGCATTTGTGATGAATAATATCCATTGAATTGTTGAGAAACACGGTTCAATATAATTAGTAAATTGACAGCGTAACATCCAAAGGACATTTTGTCTGATTTGTGTGGCGAATGGTGGGTAACATCCTTGTGACTTGCTGTGCCCTTTGAACCAGGATTAAGTGTTATAGTTCTAGTGTCCCTTATTGAAAGCTTAAGCTTTTGGTACAAAGCGTTAGCAATTTTTCCTATGTTTGGTATAAGAACATGGTCACTTGTTCGAGTCCCCAAAAAGCACAAGTTCGAGGAGAAATTCCCTTACGAAAGAAGGAATTAAGCAACCAAGGTAAGTAATATACCTCGTCTCATTGTTGTGGGTAACCTTTGTGGGTAACATCCAAGGGTCATTTAGTATGACTCATGTGGTGCACGGGGGGTAACATCAATTTGACTTGTATTGGGCTTTGAACATGGGTTAAGTGTGACGGCTCTAGATGAGAGAATGTTGGTGCCCCTTTCTGACATCTTAAGCATTTGCTAGGAATGGTTAGATACTTTTCCGAACTTCCCCTTTTTTTTCATGTTTTGGTCCAGGTTTTCTTCTACCTTTTATGCTTTTTGGCTGTTTTCTTTTCAACCCTTGGATGAGATCAAGGGCTATATTGTAGTACATCATAGGGTTTATTTGTATGTTATAAATATTTAAGAGTACCTCAACTGCTTGGAACCTCACATTCGGAATAAAATTTAATTTTAAGATCACTTGGGTGCTCTTTCTTTCTTTTTGTTCCTTTTTAAACAACTTATCATAGGATCGGCAAACTTTGTTGTGTTGTTTAGAATCTATGCATTTGTGATGGGTAATATCTATCCTTATTAGAGTGTTATTTATGCTAGACTTATCAAGAAGATAGCACCTCCTTGTGGCTTGTTTCCCAAAAGATAAATGGTGAGTACTATTCATTGATTTGTTTAGAAACCTGTGCAATATAATCTGTAAATCGGCTGGGTAAATCCAAGTGTCATTTTGTCTATCTTGTGAGCCGCATGGTGGGTTACATCCTTGTGACTTGGTGTGCGCTTTGAGATCCCTTTCATGCTTTTTTTTTTAAGCAACATATCTTGGGATTGGTAACTTTTGTTGTGTTGTTTAGCATCTAAGAAGCATTTTTGATGAATAATATCCATTGAATTGTTGAGAAACATGGTTCAATATAATTAGTAAATTGACAGCGTAACATCCAAGGGTCATTTTGTCTGATTTGTGTGGCGAATGGTGGGTAACATCCTTGTGACTTGGTGTGCGCTTTGAACCGGGATTAAGTGTGACAGTTCTAGCGTCCCCTATTGAAAGCTTAAGCCTTTGGTACATAGGGTTAGCAATTTTTCCTATGTTTGGTATAAGAACATGGTCACTTGTTTGAGTCCCAAAAAAGCACAAGTTCGAGGAGAAATTCCCTTACGAAAGAAGGAATTAAGCAACCAAGGTAAGTAATATGCCTGGTCTCATTGTAGTGGGTAACCTTTGTGGGTAACATCCAAGGGTCATTTAGTATGACTCATGTGGTGCACGGGGGGTAACATCAATTTGACTTGTATTGGGCTTTGAACATGGGTTAAGTGTGATGGCTCTAGATGATAGAATGTTGGTGCCCCTTTCTGACATCTTAAGCATTTGCTAGGAATGGTTAGATACTTTTCCGAACTTCCCCATTTTTTTCATGTTTTGGTCCAGGTTTTTTGCTACCTTTTATGCTTTTTGGATGTTTTCTTTTCAATCCTTGGATGAGATCAAGGGCTATATTGTAGTACATCTTAGGGTTTATTTGTATGTTATAAATATTTAAGAGTAGCTCAATGATGAGAATCATCGAGCTCTACAAATTCCAAGTGGACCAATAAAAAGGTCTAGGAAGGCACAACTCGAAAAGGCTTTAAATGGGCTCATTCAAGAGATCATGCATAATCAAGCGGACCTAAATTGGGAATGCAAGGATTGGGACAATCCTAGGATGGAAATTAGCGCAAAATTGGCGAAATAAAACTAGGCACATTGTTGTGCCATTTGGACTTTTTTTTGGGCAGCTTCATTTTCAGCCCTTAGATGGAAACAAGGGTTAAGATGTAATATTTTATAGGGTTTCTTTTGTTCTCAGCTGCTCCATATTTTGCTCCAATTGTGGAGTGCCATTTGGACTGATTTTGGGTAGCTTTCTTTTCAACCCTTGGATGAAATCAAGGGTTAAGATGTAATACCATTTGGACTGATTTTGGGCAGCTATCTTTTCAACCCTTGGATGAAATCAAGGGTTAAGATGTGGTGAGCTGCCCCATTTTTTCCATGATTTGGTCAATGTTTTCTGCTACCTTTTCTGCTTTTTACTATGTTTATTTTCAACCCTTGGATGAGATCAAGGGCTATGATGTAGTAGAGCTTAGGGTTGGTTTGTATCCTATTAAGAGCAGCTCAGCTGCTGTAAAATACAATTTTTGAATGAAGTTTGAATATTCAGATCATTTGAGAGCTCATTCTAGCTCTTTGTTCCTCTTTAAGCAACTTATCAAGGGATTGGCAACCTTTGTGGCGTTGTTTAGCATCCAAGCATTTGTGGTGAGTAATATCCATACTTGTTAGGGTGTATTTATGCTAGACTTATCAAGGAAATAGCAACTCCTTGTGGCGTCTTTTCTTCTCAGAAAAAATGGTGAGTAATATCCATTGATTTGTGGAGAAACCCTTTGCTATATAATCTGAAATTAGCTAGGTCCTATCCCCTTGGTTCTTATCACTCAACTGCTTGGAACCTCACATTCGGAATAAAATTTGATTTTAAGATCACTTGTGTGCTCTTTCTTTCTTTTTGTTCCTTTTTAAACAACTTATCATGGGATTGGCAAACTTTGTTGTGTTGTTTGTAATCTATGCATTTGTGATGAGTAATATCTATCCTTGTTAGAGTGTTATTTATGCTAGACTTATCTAGAAGATAGCACCTCCTTGTGGCTTGTTTCCCAAAAGATAAATGGCGAGTCCTATCCATTGATTTGTTTAGAAACACATGCAATATAATCAAATCGGTGAGAAAATCCAAGTGTCATTTTGTCTATCTTGTGTGCCGCATGGTGGGTTACATCCTTGTGACTTGGTGTGCGCTTTGAGATCCCTTTCATGCTTTTTTTTCCTTTTAAGCAACATATCTTGGGATTGGTAACTTTTGTTGTGTTGTTTAGCATCTAAGAAGCATTTGTGATGAATAATATCCATTGAATTGTTGAGAAACACGGTTCAATATAATTAGTAAATTGACAGCGTAACATCCAAGGGTCATTTTGTCTGATTTGTGTGGCAAATGGTGGGTAACATCCTTGTGACTTGGTGTGCCCTTTGAACCAGGATTAAGTGTGACAGTTCTAGCATCCCTTATTGAAAGCTTAAGCTTTTGGTACAAAGCGTTAGCAATTTTTCCTATGTTTGGTATAAGAACATAATTACTTGTTCGAGTCCCAAAAAAGCACAAGTTCGAGGAGAAATTCCCTTACGAAAGAAGGAATTAAGCAACCAAGGTAAGTAATATACATGGTCTCTTTGTCGTGGGTAACCTTTGTGGGTAACATCCAAGGGTCATTTAGTATGACTCATGTGGTGCACGAGGGGTAACATCAATTTGACTTGTTTTGGGCTTTGAACATGGGTTAAGTGTGACGGCTCTAGATGAGAGAATATTGGTGCGCCTTTCTGACATCTCAAGCATTTGATAGGAATGGTTAGATACTTTTCCGAACTTCCCCATTTTTTTCATGTTTTGATCCAGGTGTTCTGCTACCTTTTATGCTTTTTGGATGTTTTCTTTTCAACCCTTGGATGAGATCAAGGGCTATATTGTAGTACATCTTAGGGTTTATTTGTATGTTATAAATATTTAAGAGTAGCTCAACTGCTTGGAACCTCACATTCGGAATAAAATTTAATTTTAAGATCACTTGTGTGCTCTTTCTTTCTTTTTGTTCCTTTTTAAACAACTTATCATGGGATCGACAAACTTTGTTGTGTTGTTTAGAATCCAAGCATTTATGATGAGTAATATCTATCCTTGTTAGAGTGTTATTTATGCTACACTTATCAAGAAGATAGCACCTCCTTGTGGCTTGTTTCCCAAAAGATAAATGGTGAGTACTATCCATTGATTTTCTTTAGAAACCTGTGCAATATAATCTGTAAATCGGCTGGGTAAATCCAAGTGTCATTTTGTCTATCTTGTGTGCCGCATGGTGGGTTACATCCTTGTGACTTGGTGTGCGCTTTGAGATCCCTTTCATGCTTTGTTTTTCCTTTTAAGCAACATATCTTGGGATTGGTAACTTTTGTTGTGTTTTTTAGCATCTAAGAAGCATTTGTGATGAATAATATCCATTGAATTGTTGAGAAACACGGTTCAATATAATTAGTAAATTGACAGCGTAACATCCAAGGGTCATTTTGTCTGATTTGTGTGGCGAATGGAGGGTAACATCCTACTGACTTGGTGTGCCCTTTGAACCAGGATTAAGTGTGACAATCTAGCGTCCCTTATTGAAAGCTTAAGCTTTTGGTACAAAGCGTTAGCAATTTTTCTTATGTTTGATATAAGAACATGGTCACTTGTTCGAGTCCCAAAAAAGCACAAGTTCGAGGAGAAATTCCCTTACGAAAGAAGGAATTAAGCAACCAAGGTAAGTAATATACCTGGTCTCATTGTCGTGGGTAACCTTTGTGGGTAACATCCAAGGGTCATTTAGTATGACTCATGTGGTGCACGGGGGGTAACATCAATTTGACTTGTATTGGGCTTTGAACATGGGTTAAGTGTGACGGCTCTAGATGATAGAATGTTGGTGCCCCTTTCTGACATCTTAAGCATTTGCTAGGAATGGTTAGATACTTTTTCGGACTTCCCCATTTTTTTCATGTTTTGGTCCAAGTTTTCTGCTACCTTTTATGCTTTTTGGATGTTTTCTTTTCAAACCTTGGATGAGATCAATGGCTATATTGTAGTACATCATAGGGTTTATTTGTATGTTATAAATATTTAAGAGTAGCTCAACTGCTTGGAACCTCACATTCGGAATAATATTTGATTTTAAGATCACTTGGGTGCTCTTTCTTTGTTTTTGTTCCTTTTTAAACAACTTATCATGGGATCGGTAAACTTTGTTGTGTTGTTTAGAATCCATGCATTTCTGATGAGTAATATCTATCCTTGTTAGAGTGTTATTTATGCTAGACTTATCAAGAAGATAGCACCTCCTTGTGGCTTGTTTCCCAAAAGATAAACGGTGAGTACTTTCCATTGATTTGTTTAGAAACCCTGTGCAATATAATCAGAATCGGTGGTAAATCCAAGTGTCATTTTGTCTATCTTGTGTGCCGCATGGTGGGTTACATCCTTGTGACTTGGTGTGCGCTTTGAGATCCCTTTCATGCTTTCTTTTTCACTTTTAAGCAACATATATTGGGATTCGTAACTTTTGTTGTGTTGTTTAGCATCTAAGAAGCATTTGTGATGAATAATATCCATTGAATTATTGAGAAACACGGTTCAATATAATTTGTAAATTGACAAAGATATCATCCCAGGGTCATTTTGTCTGATTTGTGTGGCGCAAGGTGGGTAACATTCTTGTGACTTGGTGTGCGCTTTGAACCGGGATTAAGTGTGATAGTTCTATGTTTGGTACAAAAGGTTAGCAATTTTTCCTATGTTTGGTATAAGAACATAATTACTTGTTCGACTCCCAAAAAAGCACAAGTTCGAGGAGAAATTCCCTTACGAAAGAAGGAATTAAGCAACCACGGTAAGTAATATACATGGTCTTTTTGTCGTGGGTAACCTTTGTGGGTAACATCCAAGGGTCATTTAGTATGACTCATGTGGTGCACGAGGGGTAACATCAATTTGACTTGTTTTGGGCTTTGAACATGGGTTAAGTGTGACGGCTCTAGATGAGAGAATATTGGTGCCCCTTTCTCACATCTCAAGCATTTTCTAGGAATGGTTAGATAATTTTCCGAACTTCCCCATTTTTTTCATGTTTTGATCCAGGTGTTCTGCTACCTTTTATGCTTTTTGGATGTTTTCTTTTCGACCCTTGGATGAGATCAAGGGCTATATTGTAGTACATCTTAGGGTTTATTTGTATGTTATAAATATTTAAGAGTAGCTCAACTACTTGGAACCTCACATTCGGAATAAAATTTAATTTTAAGATCACTTGTGTGCTCTTTCTTTCTTTTTGTTCCTTTTTAAACAACTTATCATGGGATCGGCAAACTTTGTTGTGTTGTTTGGAATCTATGCATTTGTGATGAGTAATATCTATCCTTGTTAGAGTGTTATTTATGCTAGACTTATCAAGAAGATAGCACCTCCTTGTGGCTTGTTTCCCAAAAGATAAACGGTGAGTACTTTCCATTGATTTGTTTAGAAACCCTGTGCAATATAATCTGTAAATCGGCTGGGTAAATCCAAGTGTCATTTTGTCTATCTTGTGTGCCGCATGGTGGGTTACATCCTTGTGACTTGGTGTGCGCTTTGAGATCCCTTTCATGCTTTCTTTTTCCCTTTTAAGCAACATATATTGGGATTGGTAACTTTTGTTGTGTTGTTTAGCATCTAAGAAGCATTTGTGATGAATAATATCCATAGAATTATTGAGAAACACGGTTCAATATAATTTGTAAATTGACAGCGTATCATCCCAGGGTCATTTTGTCTGATTTGTGTGGCGCATGGTGGGTAACATCCTTGTGACTTGGTGTGCGCTTTGAACCGGGATTAAGTGTGACAGTTCTATGTTTGGTACAAAAGGTTAGCAATTTTTCCTATGTTTGGTATAAGAACATAATTACTTGTTCGAGTCCCAAAAAAACACAAGTTCGAGGAGAAATTCCCTTACGAAAGAAGGAATTAAGCAACCATGGTAAGTAATATACCTGGTCTCATTGTCGTGGGTAACCTCTGTGGGTAACATCCAAGGGTCATTTAGTATGACTCATGTGGTGCACGAGGGGTAACATCAATTTGACTTGTTTTGGGCTTTGAACATGGGTTAAGTGTGACGGCTCTAGATGAGAGAATATTGGTGCCCCTTTCTCACATCTCAAGCATTTTCTAGGAATGGTTAGATAATTTTCAGAACTTCCCCATTTTTTTCATGTTTTGATCCAGGTGTTCTGCTACCTTTTATGCTTTTTGGATGTTTTCTTTTCGACCCTTGGATGAGATCAAGGGCTATATTGTAGTACATCTTAGGGTTTATTTGTATGTTATAAATATTTAAGAGTAGTTCAACTACTTGGAACCTCACATTCGGAATAAAATTTAATTTTAAGATCACTTGTGTGCTCTTTCTTTCTTTTTGTTCCTTTTTAAACAACTTATCATGGGATCGGCAAACTTTGTTGTGTTGTTTGGAATCTATGCATTTGTGATGAGTAATATCTATCCTTGTTAGAGTGTTATTTATGCTAGACTTATCAAGAAGATAGCACCTCCTTGTGGCTTGTTTCCCAAAAGATAAATGGTGAGTACTATCCATTGATTTGTTTAGAAACCTGTGCAATATAATCTGTAAATCGGCTGGGTAAATCCAAGTGTCATTTTGTCTATCTTGTGTGCCGCATGGTGGGTTACATCCTTGTGACTTGGTGTGCGCTTTGAGATCCCTTTCATGCTTTGTTTTTCCTTTTAAACAACATATCTTGGGATTGGTAACTTTTGTTGTGTTTTTTAGCATCTAAGAAGCATTTGTGATGAATAATATCCATTGAATTGTTGAGAAACACGGTTCAATATAATTAGTAAATTGACAGCGTAACATCCAAGGGTCATTTTGTCTGATTTGTGTGGCGAATGGAGGGTAACATCCTACTGACTTGGTGTGCCCTTTGAACCAGGATTAAGTGTGACAGTTCTAGCGTCCCTTATTGAAAGCTTAAGCTTTTGGTACAAAGCGTTAGCAATTTTTCTTATGTTTGATATAAGAACATGGTCACTTGTTCGAGTCCCAAAAAAGCACAAGTTCGAGGAGAAATTCCCTTACGAAAGAAGGAATTAAGCAACCAAGGTAAGTAATATACCTGGTCTCATTGTCGTGGGTAACCTTTGTGGGTAACATCCAAGGGTCATTTAGTATGACTCATGTGGTGCACGGGGGTAACATCAATTTGACTTGTAATGGGCTTTGAACATGGGTTAAGTGTGACGGCTCTAGATGATAGAATGTTGGTGCCCCTTTCTGACATCTTAAGCATTTGCTAGGAATGGTTAGATACTTTTTCGGACTTCCCCATTTTTTTCATATTTTGGTCCAGGTTTTCTGCTACCTTTTATGCTTTTCGGATCTTTTCTTTTCAACCCTTGGATGAGATCAAGGGCTATATTGTAGTACATCTTAGGGTTTATTTGTATGTTATAAATATTTAAGAGTAGCTCAAGTGCTTGAACCTCACATTCGGAATAATATTTGATTTTAAGATCACTTGGGTGCTCTTTCTTTGTTTTTGTTCCTTTTTAAACAACTTATCATGGGATCGGTAAACTTTGTTGTGTTGTTTAGAATCCATGCATTTCTGATGAGTAATATCTATCCTTGTTAGAGTGTTATTTATGCTAGACTTATCAAGAAGATAGCACCTCCTTGTGGCTTGTTTCCCAAAAGATAAACGGTGAGTACTTTCCATTGATTTGTTTAGAAACCCTGTGCAATATAATCTGTAAATCGGCTGGGTAAATCCAAGTGTCATTTTGTCTATCTTGTGTGCCGCATGGTGGGTTACATCCTTGTGACTTGGTGTGCGCTTTGAGATCCCTTTCATGCTTTCTTTTTCACTTTTAAGCAACATATATTGGGATTCGTAACTTTTGTTGTGTTGTTTAGCATCTAAGAAGCATTTGTGATGAATAATATCCATTGAATTATTGAGAAACACGGTTCAATATAATTTGTAAATTGACAGCATATCATCCCAGGGTCATTTTGTCTGATTTGTGTGGCGCAAGGTGGGTAACATTCTTGTGACTTGGTGTGCGCTTTGAACCGGGATTAAGTGTGATAGTTCTATGTTTGGTACAAAAGGTTAGCAATTTTTCCTATGTTTGGTATAAGAACATAATTACTTGTTCGACTCCCAAAAAAGCACAAGTTCGAGGAGAAATTCCCTTACGAAAGAAGGAATTAAGCAACCACGGTAAGTAATATACATGGTCTTTTTGTCGTGGGTAACCTTTGTGGGTAACATCCAAGGGTCATTTAGTATGACTCATGTGGTGCACGAGGGGTAACATCAATTTGACTTGTTTTGGGCTTTGAACATGGGTTAAGTGTGTGACTCTAGATGAGAGAATATTGGTGCCCCTTTCTCACATCTCAAGCATTTTCTAGGAATGGTTAGATAATTTTCCGAACTTCCCCATTTTTTTCATGTTTTGATCCAGGTGTTCTGCTACCTTTTATGCTTTTTGGATGTTTTCTTTTCGACCCTTGGATGAGATCAAGGGCTATATTGTAGTACATCTTAGGGTTTATTTGTATGTTATAAATATTTAAGAGTAGCTCAACTACTTGGAACCTCACATTCGGAATAAAATTTAATTTTAAGATCACTTGTGTGCTCTTTCTTTCTTTTTGTTCCTTTTTAAACAACTTATCATGGGATCGGCAAACTTTGTTGTGTTGTTTAGAATCCATGCATTTCTGATGAGTAATATCTATCCTTGTTAGAGTGTTATTTATGCTAGACTTATCAAGAAGATAGCACCTCCTTGTGGCTTGTTTCCCAAAAGATAAACGGTGAGTACTTTCCATTGATTTGTTTAGAAACCCTGTGCAATATAATCTGTAAATCGGCTGGGTAAATCCAAGTGTCATTTTGTCTATCTTGTGTGCCGCATGGTGGGTTACATCCTTGTGACTTGGTGTGCGCTTTGAGATCCCTTTCATGCTTTCTTTTTCACTTTTAAGCAACATATATTGGGATTCGTAACTTTTGTTGTGTTGTTTAGCATCTAAGAAGCATTTGTGATGAATAATATCCATTGAATTATTGAGAAACACGGTTCAATATAATTTGTAAATTGACAGCATATCATCCCAGGGTCATTTTGTCTGATTTGTGTGGCGCAAGGTGGGTAACATTCTTGTGACTTGGTGTGCGCTTTGAACCGGGATTAAGTGTGATAGTTCTATGTTTGGTACAAAAGGTTAGCAATTTTTCCTATGTTTGGTATAAGAACATAATTACTTGTTCGACTCCCAAAAAAGCACAAGTTCGAGGAGAAATTCCCTTACGAAAGAAGGAATTAAGCAACCACGGTAAGTAATATACATGGTCTCTTTGTCGTGGGTAACCTTTGTGGGTAACATCCAAGGGTCATTTAGTATGACTCATGTGGTGCACGAGGGGTAACATCAATTTGACTTGTTTTGGGCTTTGAACATGGGTTAAGTGTGACGGCTCTAGATGAGAGAATATTGGTGCCCCTTTCTCACATCTCAAGCATTTTCTAGGAATGGTTAGATAATTTTCAGAACTTCCCCATTTTTTTCATGTTTTGATCCAGGTGTTCTGCTACCTTTTATGCTTTTTGGATGTTTTCTTTTCGACCCTTGGATGAGATCAAGGGCTATATTGTAGTACATCTTAGGGTTTATTTGTATGTTATAAATATTTAAGAGTAGTTCAACTACTTGGAACCTCACATTCGGAATAAAATTTAATTTTAAGATCACTTGTGTGCTCTTTCTTTCTTTTTGTTCCTTTTTAAACAACTTATCATGGGATCGGCAAACTTTGTTGTGTTGTTTGGAATCTATGCATTTGTGATGAGTAATATCTATCCTTGTTAGAGTGTTATTTATGCTAGACTTATCAAGAAGATAGCACCTCCTTGTGGCTTGTTTCCCAAAAGATAAATGGCGAGTACTATCCATTGATTTGTTTAGAAAACCTGTGCAATATAATCTGTAAATCGGCAGGGTAAATGCAAGTGTCATTTTGTCTATCATGTGTGCCGCATGGTGGGTCACATCCTTGTGACTTGGTGTGCGCTTTGAGATCCCTTTCATGCTTTCTTTTCCCTTTTAAGCAACATATCTTGGGATTGGTAACTTTTGTTGTGTTGTTTAGCATCTAAGAAGCATTTGTGATGAATAATATCCATTGAATTGTTAAGAAACATAGTTCAATATAATTTGTAAATTGACAGCGTAACATCCAAGGTTCATTTTGTCTGATTTGTGTGGCGCATGGTGGGTAACATCCTTGTGACTTGGTGTGCGCTTTGAACCGGGATTAAGTGTGACAGTTCTATGTTTGGTACAAAAGGTTAGCAATTTTTCCTATGTTTGGTATAAGAACATAATTACTTGTTCGAGTCCCAAAAAAGCACAAGTTCGAGGAGAAATTCCCTTACGAAAGAAGGAATTAAGCAACCAAGGTAAGTAATATACCTGGTCTCATTGTCGTGGGTAACCTTTGTGGGTAACATCCAAGGGTCATTTAGTATGACTCATGTGGTGCACGGGGGGTAACATCAATTTGACTTGTATTGGGCTTTGAACATGGGTTAAGTGTGACGGCTCTAGATGAGAGAATATTGGTGCCCCTTTCTGACATCTTAAGCATTTGCTAGGAATGGTTAGATACTTTTCCGAACTTCCCCATTTTTTTCATGTTTTGGTCCAGGTTTTCTTCTACCTTTTATGCTTTTTGGATGTTTTCTTTTCAACCCTTGGATGAGATCAAGGACTATATTATAGTACATCTTAGGGTTTATTTGTATGTTAATATTTAAGAGTAGCTCAACTGCTTGGAACCTCACATTCGGAATAATATTTGATTTTAAGATCACTTGGTGCTCTTTCCTTTTTTTTTTCCTTTTTAAACAACTTATCATGGGATCAGCAAACTTTGTTGTGTTGTTTAGAATCTAAGTATTTGTGATGAGTAATATCTATCCTTGTTAGAGTGTTATTTGTCCTAGACTTATCAAGAAGATAGCACCTCCTTGTGGCTTATTTCCCAAAAGATAAATGGTGAGTACTATTCATTGATTTGTTTAGAAACCCTGTGCAATATAATCTGTTAATCGCTGGGTAAATCCAATGTCATTTTGTCTATCTTGTGTGCCGCATGGTGGGTTACATCCTTGTGAGATGGTGTGCGCTATGAGATCCCTTTCATGCTTTCTTTTTCCCTTTTAAGCAACATATCTTGGGATTGGTAACTTTTGTTGTGTTGTTTAGCATCTAAGAAGCATTTGTGATGAATAATATCTATTGAATTGTTGAGAAACACGGTTCATTATAATTTGTAAATTGACAGCGTAACATCCAAGGGTTTGAATAGTCTGTCTTCGAAGGATTTCATCAAATCAGACTTTTGATCGGATAGGGCACCTGATCCAGCGTATTCGTGCTGTCCAACACGAAACCAAGAGACGGGACGCCTGAGCAAAGCTTATTACGAATCTCTTTGTTGATATACGTAAGAAAATTATGGCGAACCTCTTCGGGTTGTCTCAATTCCCGATAACGCCACGCCGCCTAGGTACGCGTCTGGATCTGCCTCGGGCTTTGTCTTTCTTTCTATAGGATCTGCTGCTCCAACCGTATCTACTTGTGAGGCACTTGGGTTGGTTTGGCCTCTTCCGTAACCTTTGCCGCTGATGGTTATGGGTAAACCACAGTAAAGTAGAAAGGAAAGCCTCTCAGAGAACGTTTTCGTCGCCGCCGAGAGAGAAGTCTCTAAAGCCGCTATGGTCTGGGCTCTCACTCATGTCGTCCGTCCCGAGGACTCCATTACGATGCTCGCCCTATTAGCCGGCGCGTGGTAATTCATTAATTTTAGCCAGTCCTGGCAATTTGATGGCGAAACTCGCTAATAGATATTTTCTCAGGAACCAAACCCGCATGCACGAAGAAGAACATATATCTCAGGTCATATTCTTGTGGAACTTCTGTCGTCCCGTTCATTTGATTTGTGTGGCGCATGGTGGGTAACATATTTGTGACTTGGTGTGCGCTTTGAACCGGGATTAAGTGTGACAGTTTTAGCATCCCCTATTGAAAGCTTAAGCTTTTGGTATAAAGGGTTAGCAATTTTTCCTATGTTTGGTATAAGAACCTGGTCACTTGTTCGACTCACAAAAAAGCACAAGTTCGAGGAGAAATTCCCTTACGAAAGAAGGAATTAAGCAACCAAGGTAAGTAACATACCTGGTCTCATTGTCGTGGGTAACCTTTGTGGATAACATCCAAGGGTCATTTAGTATGACTCATGTGGTGCACGAGGGGTAACATCAATTTGACTTGTATTGGGCTTTGATCATGGGTTAAGTGTGACGGCTCTAGATGAGAGAATATTGGTGCCCCTTTCTGACATCTTAAGCATTTGCTAGGAATGGTTAGATACTTTTCCGAACTTCCCCATTTTTTTCATGTTTTGGTCCAGTTTTTCTGCTACCTTTTATGCTTTTTGCATGTTTTCTTTTCGACCCTTGGATGAGATCAAGGGCTATATTGTATTACATCTTAGGGTTTATTTATATGTTATAAATATTTAAGAGTAGCTCAAGTGCTTGAACCTCACATTCGGAATAAAATTTGATTTTAAGATCACTTGGGTTCTCTTTCCTTCTTTTTGTTCATTTTTAAACAACTTATCATGGGATCGGCAAACTTTGTTGTGTTGTTTAGAATCCATGCATTTGTGATGAGTAATATCTATCGTTGTTAGAGTGTTATATATGCTAGACTTATCAAGAAGATAGCACCTCCTTGTGGCTTGTTTCCCAAAAGATAAATGGCGAGGACTATCTATTGATTTGTTTAGAAAACCTGCGCAATATAATCTGTAAATCGTTGGGTAAATCCAAGTGTCATTTTGTCTATCTTGTGTGTCGCATGGTGGGTTACATCCTTGTGACTTGGTGTGCGATTTGAGATCCCTTTCATGCTTTCTTTTTTTTCCTTTTAAGCAACATATCTTGGGATTGGTAACTTTTGTTGTGTTGTTTAGCATCTAAGAAGCATTTGTGTTGAATAATATCCATTGAATTGTTGAGAAACACAGTTCAATATATTTTGTAAATTGACAGCGTAACTTCCAAGGGTCATTCTGTCTGATTTGTGTGGCGCATGAAGCGTAACATCCTTGTGACTTGGTGTGCGCTTTGAACCGGGATTAAGTGTGACAGTTCTAGCGTCCCCTATAGAAAGCTTAAGCCTTTGGTACAAAGGGTTAGCAATTTTTCCTATGTTTGGTATAAGAACCTGGTCACTTGTTCGAGTCCCAAAAAAGCACAAGTTCGAGGAGATATTCCCTTACGAAAGAAGGAATTAAGCAACCAAGGTAAGTAATATGCCTGGTCTCATTGTTGTGGGTGACCTTTGTGGGTAACATCCAGGGGTCATTTAGTATGACTCATGTGGTGCACGGGGGGTAACATCAATTTGACTTGTATTGGGCTTTGAACATGCGTTAAGTGTGACGGCTCTAGATGAGAGAATATTGGTGCCCCTTTCTGACATCTTAAGCATTTGCTAGGAATGGTTAGATACTTTTCAAAACTTCCCCATTTTTTTCATATTTTGGTCCAGGTTTTCTGCTACCTTTTATGCTTTTTGGATCTTTTCTTTTCAACCCTTGGATGAGATCAAGGGCTATATTGTAGTACATCTTAGGGTTTATTTGTATGTTATAAATATTTAAGAGTAGCTCAAGTGCTTGAACCTCACATTCGGAATAAAATTTGATTTTAAGATCACTTGGGTGCTCTTTCCTTCTTTTTGTTCATTTTTAAACAACTTATCATGGGATCGGCAAACTTTGTTGTGTTGTTTAGAATCCATGCATTTGTGATGAGTAATATCTATCGTTGTTAGAGTGTTATATATGCTAGACTTATCAAGAAGATAGCACCTTCTTGTGGCTTGTTTCCCAAAAGATAAATGGCGAGTACTATCTATTGATTTGTTTAGAAAACCTGCGCAATATAATCTGTAAATCGTTGGGTAAATCCAAGTGTCATTTTGTCTATCTTGTGTGCCGCATGGTGGGTTACATCCTTGTGACTTGGTGTGCGCTTTGAGATCCCTTTCATGCTTTCTTTTTTTCCCTTTTAAGCAACATATCTTGGGATTGGTAACTTTTGTTGTGTTGTTTAGCATCTAAGAAGCATTTGTGATGAATAATATCCATTGAATTGTTGAGAAACACAGTTGAATATAATTTGTAAATTGACAGCGTAACTTCCAAGGGTCATTTTGTCTGATTTGTGTGGCGCATGAAGCGTAACATCCTTGTGACTTGGTGTACGCTTTGAACCCGGATTAAGTGTGACAGTTCTAGCGTCCCCTATTTAAAGCTTAAGCTTTTGGTACAAAGGGTTAGCAATTTTTCCTATGTTTGGTATAAGAACCTGGTCACTTGTTCGAGTCCCAAAAAAGCACAAGTTCGAGGAGAAATTCCCTTACGAAAGAAGGAATTAAGCAACCAAGGCAAGTAATATACCTGGTCTCATTGTCGTGGGTAACCTTTGTGGGTAACATCCAAGGGTCATTTAGTATGACTCATGTGGTGCACGGGGAGTAACATCAATTTGACTTGTAATGGGCTTTGAACATGGGTTAAGTGTGACGGCTCTAGATGAGAGAATATTGGTGCCCCTTTCTGACATCTTAAGCATTTGCTAGGAATGGTTAGATACTTTTCCGAACTTCCCCATTTTTTTCATATTTTGGTCCATCTTTTCTGCTACCTTTTATGCTTTTTGGATGTTTTCTTTTCAACCCTTGGATGAGAACAAGGGCTATATTGTAGTACATCTTAGGGTTTATTTGTATGTTATAAATATTTAAGAGTAGTTCAACTGCTTAGAACCTCACATTCGAAATAAAATTTGATTTTAAGATCACTTGGTGCTCTTTCTTTTTTTTTTCCTTATTAAACAACTTATCATGGGATCGGCAAACTTTGTTGTGTTGTTTAGAATCCAAGCATTTGTGATGAGTAATATCTATCCTTGTTAGAGTGTTATTTATGCTAGACTTATCAAGAAGATAGCACCTCCTTGTGGCTTATTTCCCAAAAGATAATTGGTGAGTACTATTCATTGATTTGTTTAGAAACCCTGTGCAATATAACTGTTAATCGCTGGGTAAATCCAAGTGTCATTTTGTCTATCTTGTGTGCCGCATGGTGGGTTACATACTTGTGACGTGGTGTGCGCTTTGAGATCCCTTTCATTCTTTCTTTTTCCCTTTTAAGCAACATATCTTGGGATTGGTACCTTTTGTTGTGTTGTTTAGCATCTAAGAAGCATTTGTGATGAATAATATCTATTGAATTGTTGAGAAACACGGTTCAATATAATTTGTAAATTGACAGCGTAACATCCAAGGGTCATTTTGTCTGATTTTTGTGGCGCATGGTGGGTAACATCCTTGTAACTTGGTGTGCGCTTTGAAGCGTGATTAAGTGTGAGTGTTCTAGCCTCCCCATTGAAAACTTTAGCTTTTGGTAAAACGGGTTAGCAATTTTTCCTATGTTTGGTATAAGAACATGGTCACTTGTTTGAGTCCCAAAAAAGCACAAGTTCGAGGAGAAATTCCCTTACGAAAGAAGGTATTAAGCAACCAAGGCAAGTAATATACCTGGTCTCATTGTCGTGGGTAACCTTTGTGGGTAACATCCAAGGGTCATTTAGTATGACTCATGTGGTGCACGGGGAGTAACATCAATTTGACTTGTAATGGGCTTTGAACATGGGTTAAGTGTGACGGCTCTAGATGAGAGAATATTGGTGCCCCTTTCTGACATCTTAAGCATTTGCTAGGAATGGTTAGATACTTTTCCGAACTTCCCCATTTTTTTCATGTTTTGGTCCAGGTTTTCTGCTACCTTTTATGCTTTTTGGATGTTTTCTTTTCAACCCTTGGATGAGATCAAGGTCTATATTGTAGCACATCTTAGGGTTTATTTGTATGTTATAAATATTTAAGAGTAGCTCAACTGCTTGGAACCTCACATTCGGAATAAAATTTGATTTTAAGATCACTTCGTGCTCTTTCTTTCTTTTTTTCCTTATTAAACAACTTATCATGGGATCGGCAAACTTTGTTGTGTTGTTTAGAATCCAAGCATTTGTGATGAGTAATATCTATCCTTGTTAGAGTGTTATTTATGCTAGACTTATCAAGAAGATAGCACCTCCTTGTGGCTTATTTCCCAAAAGATAATTGGTGAGTACTATCTATTGATTTGTTTAGAAAACCTGCGCAATATAATCTGTAAATCGTTGGGTAAATCCAAGTGTCATTTTGTCTATCTTGTGTATCGCATGGTGGGTTACATCCTTGTGACTTGGTGTGCGCTTTGAGATCCCTTTCATGCTTTCTTTTTTTCCCTTTTAAGCAACATATCTTGGGATTGGTAACTTTTGTTGTGTTGTTTAGCATCTAAGAAGCATTTGTGTTGAATAATATCCATTGAATTGTTGAGAAACACAGTTCAATATAATTTGTAAATTGACAGCGTAACTTCCAAGGGTCATTTTGTCTGATTTGTGTGGCGCATGAAACGTAACATCCTTGTGACTTGGTGTGCGCTTTGAACCGGGATTAAGTGTGACAGTTCTAGCTTCCCCTATAGAAAGCTTAAGCCTTTGGTACAAAGGGTTAGCAATTTTTCCTATGTTTGGTATAAGAACCTGGTCACTTGTTCGAGTCCCAAAAAAGCACAAGTTCGAGGAGATATTCCCTTACGAAAGAAGGAATTAAGCAACCAGGGTAAGTAATATGCCTGGTCTCATTGTTGTGGGTGACATTTGTGGGTAACATCCAGGGGTCATTTAGTATGACTCATGTGGTAAACGGGGGGTAACATCAATTTGACTTGTATTGGGCTTTGAACATGCGTTAAGTGTGACGGCTCTAGATGAGAGAATATTGGTGCCCCTTTCTGACATCTTAAGCATTTGCTAGGAATGGTTAGATACTTTTCCGAACTTCCCCATTTTTTTCATATTTTGGTCCATCTTTTCTGCTACCTTTTATGCTTTTTGGATGTTTTCTTTTCAACCCTTGGATGAGAACAAGGGCTATATTGTAGTACATCTTAGGGTTTATTTGTATGTTATAAATATTTAAGAGTAGTTCAACTGCTTAGAACCTCACATTCGAAATAAAATTTGATTTTAAGATCACTTGGTGCTCTTTCTTTTTTTTTTCCTTATTAAACAACTTATCATGGGATCGGCAAACTTTGTTGTGTTGTTTAGAATCCAAGCATTTGTGATGAGTAATATCTATCCTTGTTAGAGTGTTATTTATGCTAGACTTATCAAGAAGATAGCACCTCCTTGTGGCTTATTTCCCAAAAGATAATTGGTGAGTACTATTCATTGATTTGTTTAGAAACCCTGTGCAATATAATCTGTTAATCGCTGGGTAAATCCAAGTGTCATTTTGTCTATCTTGTGTGCCGCATGGTGGGTTACATACTTGTGATGTGGTGTGCGCTTTGAGATCCCTTTCATTCTTTCTTTTTCCCTTTTAAGCAACATATCTTGGGATTGGTACCTTTTGTTGTGTTGTTTAGCATCTAAGAAGCATTTGTGATGAATAATATCTATTGAATTGTTGAGAAACACGGTTCAATATAATTTGTAAATTGACAGCGTAACATCCAAGGGTCATTTTGTCTGATTTTTGTGGCGCATGGTGGGTAACATCCTTGTAACTTGGTGTGCGCTTTGAAGCGTGATTAAGTGTGAGTGTTCTAGCCTCCCCATTGAAAGCTTTAGCTTTTGGTACAAAGGGTTAGCAATTTTTCCTATGTTTGGTATAAGAACATGGTCACTTGTTCGAGTCCCAAAAAAGCACAAGTTCGAGGAGAAATTCCCTTACAAAGAAGGAATTAAGCAACCAAGGTAAGTAATATACCTGGTCTCATTGTCGTGGGTGACCTTTGTGGGTAACATCCAAGGGTCATTTAGTATGACTCATGTGGTGCACGGAGGATAACATCAATGTGACTTGTAATGGGCTTTGAACATCGGTTAAGTGTGATGGCTCTAGATGAGAGAATATTGGTGCCCCTTTCTGACTTCTTAAGCATTTGCTAGGAATGGTTAGATACTTTTCCGAACTTCCCCATTTTTTTCATGTTTTGGTCCAGGTTTTCTGCTACCTTTTATGCTTTTTGGATGTTTTCTTTTCAACCCTTGGATGAGATCAAGGGCTATATTGTAGCACATCTTAGGGTTTATTTGTATGTTATAAATATTTAAGAGTAGCTCAACTGCTTGGAACCTCACATTCGGAATAAAATTTGATTTTAAGATCACTTCGTGCTCTTTCTTTCTTTTTGTTCCTTTTTAAACAATTATCATGGGATCGGCAAACTTTGTTGTGTTGTTTAGAATCCAAGCATTTGTGATGAGTAATATCTATCGTTGTTAGAGTGTTATATATGCTAGACTTATCAAGAAGATAGCACCTCCTTGTGGCTTGTTTCCCAAAAGATAAATGGCGAGTACTATCTATTGATTTGTTTAGAAAACCTGCGCAATATAATCTGTAAATCGTTTGGTAAATCCAAGTGTCATTTTGTCTATCTTGTGTGTCGCATGGTGGGTTACATCCTTGTGACTTGGTGTGCGCTTTGAGATCCCTTTCATGCTTTCTTTTTTTCCCTTTTAAGCAACATATCTTGGGATTGGTAACTTTTGTTGTGTTGTTTAGCATCTAAGAAGCATTTGTGTTGAATAATATCCATTGAATTGTTGAGAAACACAGTTCAATATAATTTGTAAATTGACAGCGTAACTTCCAAGGGTCATTTTGTCTGATTTGTGTGGCGCATGAAACGTAACATCCTTGTGACTTGGTGTGCGCTTTGAACCGGGATTAAGTGTGACAGTTCTAGCTTCCCCTATAGAAAGCTTAAGCCTTTGGTACAAAGGGTTAGCAATTTTTCCTATGTTTGGTATAAGAACCTGGTCACTTGTTCGAGTCCCAAAAAAGCACAAGTTCGAGGAGATATTCCCTTACGAAAGAAGGAATTAAGCAACCAGGGTAAGTAATATGCCTGGTCTCATTGTTGTGGGTGACATTTGTGGGTAACATCCAGGGGTCATTTAGTATGACTCATGTGGTGCACGGGGGGTAACATCAATTTGACTTGTATTGGGCTTTGAACATGCGTTAAGTGTGACGGCTCTAGATGAGAGAATATTGGTGCCCCTTTCTGACATCTTAAGCATTTGCTAGGAATGGTTAGATACTTTTCCAAACTTCCCCATTTTTTTCATATTTTGGTCCAGGTTTTCTGCTAGCTTTTATGCTTTTTGGATCTTTTCTTTTCAACCCTTGGATGAGATCAAGGGCTATATTGTAGTACATCTTAGGGTTTATTTGTATGTTATAAATATTTAAGAGTAGCTCAAGTGCTTGAACCTCACATTCGGAATGAAATTTGATTTTAAGATCACTTGGGTGCTCTTTCTTTCTTTTTGTTCCTTTTTAAACAACTTATCATGGGATCGACAAACTTTGTTGTATTGTTTAGAATCCATGCATTTGTGATGAGTAATATCTATCGTTGTTAGAATGTTATATATGCTAGACTTATCAAGAAGATAGCACCTTCTTGTGGCTTGTTTCCCAAAAGATAAATGGCGAGTACTATCTATTGATTTGTTTAGAAAACCTGCGCAATATAATCTGTAAATCGTTGGGTAAATCCAAGTGTCATTTTGTCTATCTTGTGTGCCGCATGGTGGGTTACATCCTTGTGACTTGGTGTGCGCTTTGAGATCGCTTTCATGCTTTCTTTTTTTCCCTTTTAAGCAACATATCTTGGGATTGGTAACTTTTGTTGTGTTGTTTAGCATCTAAGAAGCATTTGTGATGAATAATATCCATTGAATTGTTGAGAAACACAGTTCAATATAATTTGTAAATTGACAGCGTAACTTCCAAGGGTCATTTTGTCTGATTTGTGTGGCGCATTGCGTAACATCCTTGTGACTTGTTGTGCGCTTTGAACCCGGATTAAGTGTGACAGTTCTAGCGTCCCATATTGAAAGCTTAAGCTTTTGGTACAAAGGGTTAGCAATTTTTCCTATGTTTGGTATAAGAACCTGGTCACTTGTTCGAGTCCCAAAAAAGCACAAGTTCGAGGAGAAATTCCCTTACGAAAGAAGGAATTAAGCAACCAAGGCAAGTAATATACCTGGTCTCATTGTCGTGGGTAACCTTTGTGGGTAACATCCAAGGGTCATTTAGTATGACTCATGTGGTGCACGGGGAGTAACATCAATTTGACTTGTAATGGGCTTTAAACATGGGTTAAGTGTGACGGCTCTAGATGAGAGAATATTGGTGCCCCTTTCTGACATCTTAAGCATTTGCTAGGAATGGTTAGATACTTTTCCGAACTTCCCCATTTTTTTCATATTTTGGTCCAAGTTTTCTGCTACCTTTTATGCTTTTTGGATGTTTTCTTTTCAACCCTTGGATGAGAACAAGGGCTATATTGTAGTACATCTTAGGGTTTATTTGTATGTTATAAATATTTAAGAGTAGTTCAACTGCTTAGAACCTCACATTCGGAATAAAATTTGATTTTAAGATCACTTGGTGCTCTTTCTTTCTTTTTTTTCCTTATTAAACAACTTATCATGGGATCGGCAAACTTTGTTGTGTTGTTTAGAATCCAAGCATTTGTGATGAGTAATATCTATCCTTGTTAGAGTGTTATTTATGCTAGACTTATCAAGAAGATAGCACCTCCTTGTGGCTTATTTCCCAAAAGATAAATGGTGAGTACTATTCATTGATTTGTTTAGAAACCCGCGCAATATAATCAGCATCGTTTGGTAAATCCAAGTGTCATTTTGTCTATCTTGTGTGCCGCATAGTGGGTTACATCCTTGTGACGTGGTGTGCGCTTTGAGATCCCTTTCATTCTTTCTTTTTCCCTTTTAAGCAACATATCTTGGGATTGGTAACTTTTGTTGTGTTGTTTAGCATCTAAGAAGCATTTGTGATGAATAATATCTATTGAATTGTTGAGAAACACGGTTCAATATAATTTGTAAATTGACAGCGTAACATCCAAGGGTCATTTTGTCTGATTTTTGTGGCGCATGGTGGGTAACATCCTTGTAACTTGGTGTGCGCTTTGAAGCGTGATTAAGTGTGAGTGTTCTAGCCTCCCCATTGAAAGCTTTAGCTTTTGGTACAAAGGGTTAGCAATTTTTCCTATGTTTGGTATAAGAACATGGTCACTTGTTCGAGTCCCAAAAAAGCACAAGTTCGAGGAGAAATTCCCTTACAAAGAAGGAATTAAGCAACCAAGGTAAGTAATATACCTGGTCTCATTGTCGTGGGTGACCTTTGTGGGTAACATCCAAGGGTCATTTAGTATGACTCATGTGGTGCACGGAGGATAACATCAATGTGACTTGTAATGGGCTTTGAACATCGGTTAAGTGTGATGGCTCTAGATGAGAGAATATTGGTGCCCCTTTCTGACTTCTTAAGCATTTGCTAGGAATGGTTAGATACTTTTCCGAACTTCCCCATTTTTTTCATGGTTTGGTCCCGGTTTTCTGCTACCTTTTATGCTTTTTGGATGTTTTCTTTTCAACCCTTGGATGAGATCAAGGTCTATATTGTAGCACATCTTAGGGTTTATTTGTATGTTATAAATATTTAAGAGTAGCTCAACTGCTTGGAACCTCACATTCGGAATAAAATTTGATTTTAAGATCACTTCGTGCTCTTTCTTTCTTTTTGTTCCTTTTTAAACAATTATCATGGGATCGGCAAACTTTGTTGTGTTGTTTAGAATCCATGCATTTGTGATGAGTAATATCTATCGTTGTTAGAGTGTTATATATGCTAGACTTATCAAGAAGATAGCACCTCCTTGTGGCTTGTTTCCCAAAAGATAAATGGCGAGTACTATCTATTGATTTGTTTAGAAAACCTGCGCAATATAATCTGTAAATCGTTGGGTAAATCCAAGTGTTATTTTGTCTATCTTGTGTGTCGCATGGTGGGTTACATCCTTGTGACTTGGTGTGCGCTTTGAGATCCCTTTCATGCTTTCTTTTTTTCCCTTTTAAGCAACATATCTTGGGATTGGTAACTTTTGTTGTGTTGTTTAGCATCTAAGAAGCATTTGTGATGAATAATATCCATTGAATTGTTGAGAAACACAGTTCAATATAATTTGTACATTGACAGCGTAACTTCCAAGGGTCATTTTGTCTGATTTGTGTGGCGCATGAAGCGTAACATCCTTGTGACTTGGTGTGCGCTTTGAACCGGGATTAAGTGTGACAGTTCTAGCGTCCCCTATAGAAAGCTTAAGCCTTTGGTACAAAGGGTTAGCAATTTTTCCTATGTTTGGTATAAGAACATGGTCACTTGTTCGAGTCCCAAAAAAGCACAAGTTCGAGGAGAAATTCCCTTACGAAAGAAGGAATTAAGCAACCAGGGTAAGTAATATGCCTGGTCTCATTTTTGTGGGTGACATTTGTGGGTAACATCCAGGGGTCATTTAGTATGACTCATGTGGTGCACGGGGGGTAACATCAATTTGACTTGTAATGGGCTTTGAACATGCGTTAAGTGTGACGGCTCTAGATGAGAGAATATTGGTGCCCCTTTCTGACATCTTAAGCATTTGCTAGGAATGGTTAGATACTTTTCAAAACTTCCCCATTTTTTTCATATTTTGGTCCAGGTTTTCTGCTACCTTTTATGCTTTTTGGATCTTTTCTTTTCAACCCTTGGATGAGAACAAGGGCTATATTGTAGTACATCTTAGGGTTTATTTGTATGTTATAAATATTTAAGAGTAGTTCAACTGCTTAGAACCTCACATTCGAAATAAAATTTGATTTTAAGATCACTTGGTGCTCTTTCTTTTTTTTTTTCCTTATTAAACAACTTATCATGGGATCGGCAAACTTTGTTGTGTTGTTTAGAATCCAAGCATTTGTGATGAGTAATATCTATCCTTGTTAGAGTGTTATTTATGCTAGACTTATCAAGAAGATAGCACCTCCTTGTGGCTTATTTCCCAAAAGATAATTGGTGAGTACTATTCATTGATTTGTTTAGAAACCCTGTGCAATATAATCTGTTAATCGCTGGGTAAATCCAAGTGTCATTTTGTCTATCTTGTGTGCCGCATGGTGGGTTACATACTTGTGACGTGGTGTGCGCTTTGAGATCCCTTTCATTCTTTCTTTTTCCCTTTTAAGCAACATATCTTGGGATTGGTACCTTTTGTTGTGTTGTTTAGCATCTAAGAAGCATTTGTGATGAATAATATCTATTGAATTGTTGAGAAACACGGTTCAATATAATTTGTAAATTGACAGCGTAACATCCAAGGGTCATTTTGTCTGATTTGTGTGGCGCATGGAGGGTAACATCCTTGTGACTTGGTGTGCGCTTTGAACCGTGATTAAGTGTGAGTGTTCTAGCCTCCCCTATTGAAAGCTTAAGCCTTTGGTACGAAGGATTAGCAATTTTTCCTATGTTTGGTATAAGAACCTGGTCACTTGTTTGAGTCCCAAAAAAGCACAAGTTCGAGGAGAAATTCCCTTACGAAAGAAGGAATTAAGCAACCAAGGCAAGTAATATACCTGGTCTCATTGTCGTGGGTAACCTTTGTGGGTAACATCCAAGGGTCATTTAGTATGACTCATGTGGTGCACGGGGAGTAACATCAATTTGACTTGTAATGGGCTTTGAACATGGGTTAAGTGTGACGGCTCTAGATGAGAGAATATTGGTGCCCCTTTCTGACATCTTAAGCATTTGCTAGGAATGGTTAGATACTTTTCCGAACTTCCCCATTTTTTTCATATTTTGGTCCATCTTTTCTGCTACCTTTTATGCTTTTTGGATGTTTTCTTTTCAACCCTTGGATGAGAACAAGGGCTATATTGTAGTACATCTTAGGGTTTATTTGTATGTTATAAATATTTAAGAGTAGTTCAACTGCTTAGAACCTCACATTCGGAATAAAATTTGATTTTAAAATCACTTGGTGCTCTTTCTTTTTTTTTTCCTTATTAAACAACTTATCATGGGATCGGCAAACTTTGTTGTGTTGTTTAGAATCCAAGCATTTGTGATGAGTAATATCTATCCTTGTTAGAGTGTTATTTATGCTAGACTTATCAAGAAGATAGCACCTCCTTGTGGCTTATTTCCCAAAAGATAATTGGTGAGTACTATTCATTGATTTGTTTAGAAACCCTGTGCAATATAATCTGTTAATCGTTGGGTAAATCCAAGTGTCATTTTGTCTATCTTGTGTGCCGCATGGTGGGTTACATCCTTGTGACGTGGTGTGCGCTTTGAGATCCCTTTCATTCTTTCTTTTTCCCTTTTAAGCAACATATCTTGGGATTGGTACCTTTTGTTGTGTTGTTTAGCATCTAAGAAGCATTTGTGATGAATAATATCTATTGAATTGTTGAGAAACACGGTTCAATATAATTTGTAAATTGACAGCGTAACATCCAAGGGTCATTTTGTCTGATTTGTGTGGCGCATGGAGGGTAACATCCTTGTGACTTGGTGTGCGCTTTGAACCGTGATTAAGTGTGAGTGTTCTAGCCTCCCCTATTGAAAGCTTAAGCCTTTGGTACGAAGGATTAGCAATTTTTCCTATGTTTGGTATAAGAACATGGTCACTTGTTCGAGTCCCAAAAAAGCACAAGTTCGAGGGGAAATTCCCTTACGAAAGAAGGAATTAAGCAACCAAGGTAAGTAATATACCTGGTCTCATTGTCGTGGGTGACCTTTGTGGGTAACATCCAAGGGTCATTTAGTATGACTCATGTGGTGCACGGGGGATAACATCAATTTGACTTGTAATGGGCTTTGAACATGGGTTAAGTGTGATGGCTCTAGATGAGAGAATATTGGTGCCCCTTTCTGACTTCTGAAGCATTTGTTAGGAATGGTTAGATACTTTTCCAAATTCCCCATTTTTTCATGTATTGGTCCAGGTTTTCTGCTACCTTTTATGCTTTTTGGATGTTTTCTTTTCAACCCTTGGATGAGATCAAGGGCTATATTATAATACATCTTAGGGTTTATTTGTATGTTATAAATATTTAAGAGTTGCTCAACTGCTTGGAACCTCACATTCGGAATAAAATTTGATTTTAAGATCACTTGGTGCTCTTTCTTTCTTTTTGTTCCTGTTTAAACAACTTATCACGGGATCGAGAAACTTTGTTGTGTTGTTTAGAATCCAAGGATTTGTGAAGAGTAATATCTATCCTTGTTAGAGTGTTATTTATGCTATACTTATCAAGAAGATAGCACCTCGTTGTGGCTTGTTTCCCAAAAGATAAATGGTGAGTACTATCAATTGATTTGTTTAGAAACCCTGTGCAATATAATCCGTTAATCGCTGGGTAAATCCAAGTGTCATTTTGTCTATCTTGTGTGCCGCATGGTGGGTTACATCCTTGTGACTTGGTATGCGCTTTGAGATCCCTTTCATGTTTTTTTTTCCTTTTAAGCAACATATCTTGGGATTGGTAACTTTTGTTGTGTTGTTTAGCATCTAAGAAGCATTTGTGATGAATAATATCTATTGAATTGTTGAGAAACACGGTTCAATATAATTTGTTAATTGACAGCGTAACATCCAAGGGTCATTTTGTCTGATTTGTGTGGCGCATGGTGGGTAACATCCTTGTGACTTGGTGTGCGCTTTGAAGCGTGATTAAGTGTGACAGTTCTAGCCTCCCCATTGAAAGCTTAAGCTTTTGGTACAAAGGGTTAGGAATTTTTCCTATGTTTGGTATAAGAACATAGTCACTTGTTCGAGTCCCAAAAAAGCACAAGTTCGAGGAGAAATTCCCTTACAAAGAAGGAATTAAGCAACCAAGGTAAGTAATATACCTGGTCTCATTGTCGTGGGTGACCTTTGTGGGTAACATCCAAGGGTCATTTAGTATGACTCATGTGGTGCACGGGGGATAACATCAATTTGACTTGTAATGGGCTTTGAACATGGGTTAAGTGTGACGGCTCTAGATGAGAGAATATTGGTGCCCCTTTCTGACATCTTAAGCATTTGCTAGGAATGGTTGGGTACTTTTCCGAACTTCCCCATTTTTTTCATGTTTTGGTAAAGGTTTTCTGCTACCTTTTATGCTTTTTGGATGTTTTCTTTTCAACCCTTGGATGAGAACAAGGGCTATATTGTAGTACATCTTAGGGTTTATTTGTATGTTATAAATATTTAAGAGTAGTTCAACTGCTTAGAACCTCACATTCGAAATAAAATTTGATTTTAAGATCACTTGGTGCTCTTTCTTTCTTTTTTTTCCTTATTAAACAACTTATCATGGGATCGGCAAACTTTGTTGTGGTGTTTAGAATCCAAGCATTTGTGATGAGTAATATCTATCCTTGTTAGAGTGTTATTTATGCTAGATTTATCAAGAAGATAGCACCTCCTTGTGGCTTATTTCCCAAAAGATAATTGGTGAGTACTATTCATTGATTTGTTTAGAAACCCTGTGCAATATAATCTGTTAATCGCAGGGTAAATCCAAGTGTCATTTTGTCTATCTTGTGTGCCGCATGGTGGGTTACATCCTTGTAACGTGGTGTGCGCTTTGAGATCCCTTTCATTCTTTCTTTTTCCCTTTTAAGCAACATATCTTGGGATTGGTAACTTTTGTTGTGTTGTTTAGCATCTAAGAAGCATTTGTGATGAATAATATCAATTGAATTGTTGAGAAACACGGTTCAATATAATTTGTAAATTGACAGCGTAACATCCAAGGGTCATTTTGTCTGATTTGTGTGGCGCATGGTGGGTAACATCCTGTGACTTGGTGTGCGCTTTGAAGCGTGATTAAGTGTGAGTGTTCTAGCCTCCCCATTGAAAGCTTAAGCTTTTGGTACAAAGGGTTAGGAATTTTTCCTATGTTTGGTATAAGAACCTGGTCACTTGTTCGAGTCCCAAAAAAGCACAAATTCGGGAGAAATTCCCTTACGAAGAAAGGAATTAAGCGACCAAGGCAAGTAATATACCTGGTCTCATTGTCGTGGGTGACCTTTGTGGGTAACATCCAAGGGTCATTTAGTATGACTCATGTGGTGCACGGGGGGTAACATCAATTTGACTTGTATTGGGCTTTGAACATGTGTTAAGTGTGACGGCTCTAGATAAGAGAATATTGGTACCCCTTTCTGACATCTTAAGCATTTTCTAGGAATGGTTAGATACTTTTCCGAACTTCCCCATTTTTTTCATGTTTTGGTCCAGGTTTTCTGCTACCTTTTATGCTTTTTGGATGTTTTCTTTTCAACCCTTGGATGAGATCAAGGGTTATATTGTAGCACATCTTAGGGTTTATTTGTATGATATAAATATTTAAGGGTAGCTCAAATGCTTGGAACCTCACATTCGGAATAATATTTGATTTTAAGATCACTTGTGTGCTCTTTCTTTCTTTTTGTTCCTTTTTAAACAAGTTATCATGGGATCGGCAAACTTTGCTGTGTTGTTTAGAATCCAAGCATTTGTGATGAGTAATATCTATCATTGTAAGAGTGTTTTTTATGCTATACTTATCAAGAAGATAGCACCTCGTTGTGGCTTGTTTCCCAAAAGATAAATGGTGAGTACTATACATTGATTTGTTTAGAAACCCTGTGCAATATAATCTGTTAATCGCTGGGTAAATCCAAGTGTCATTTTGTCTATCTTGTGTGCCGCATGGTGGGTTACATCCTTGTGACTTGGTGTGCGCTTGGAGATCCCTTTCATGCTTTCTTTTTCCCTTTTAAGCAACATATCTTGGGATTGGTAACTTTTGTTGTATTGTTTAGCATCTAAGAAGCTTTTGTGATGAATAATATCCATTGAATTGTTGAGAAACACGGTTCAATATAATTTGTAAATTGCAGCGTAACATCCAAGGGTCATTTTGTCTGATTTGTGTGGCGCATGGAAGGTAACATCCTTGTGACTTGGTGTGCGCTTTGAACCCGGATTAAGTGTGACAGTTCTAGCGTCCCCTATTGAAAGCTTAAGCCTTTGGTACGAAAGGTTAGCAATTTTTCCTATGTTTGGTATAAGAACCTGGTCACTTGTTCGAGTCCCAAAAAATCACAAGTTCGAGGAGAAATTCCCTTACGAAAGAAGGAATTAGGCAACCAAGTTAAGTAATATGCCTAGTCTCATTGTCGTGGGTAACCTTTCTGGGTAACATCCAAGGGTCATTTAGTATGACTCATGTGGTGCACGGGGAGTAACATCAATTTGACTTGTAATGGGCTTTGAACATGGGTTAAGTGTGACGGCTCTAGATGAGAGAATATTGGTGCCCCTTTCTGACATCTTAAGCATTTGCTAGGAATGGTTAGATACTTTTCCGAACTTCCCCATTATTTTCATATTTTGGTCCAGGTTTTCTGCTACCTTTTATGCTTTTCGGATCTTTTCTTTTCAACCCTTGGATGAGATCAAGGGCTATATTGTAGTACATCTTAGGGTTTATTTGTATGTTATAAATATTTAAGAGTAGCTCAAGTGCTTGAACCTCACATTCGGAATAAAATTTGATTTTAAGATCACTTGGGTGCTCTTTCCTTCTTTTTGTTCATTTTTAAACAACTTATCATGGGATCGGCAAACTTTGTTGTGTTGTTTAGAATCCATGCATTTGTGATGAGTAATATCTATCGTTGTTAGAGTGTTATATATGCTAGACTTATCAAGAAGATAGCACCTCCTTGTGGCTTGTTTCCCAAAAGATAAATGGCGAGTATTATCTATTGATTTGTTTAGAAAACCTGCGCAATATAATCTGTAAATCGTTGGGTAAATCCAAGTGTCATTTTGTCTATCTTGTGTGCCCCATGCTGGGTTACATCCTTGTGACTTGGTGTGCGCTTTGAGATCCCTTTCATGCTTTCTTTTTCCCTTTTAAGCAACATATCTTGGGATTGGTAACTTTTGTTGTGTTGTTTAGCATCTAAGAAGCATTTGTGATGAATAATATCCATTGAATTGTTGAGAAACACAGTTCAATATAATTTGTAAATTGACAGCGTAACTTCCAAGGGTCATTTTGTCTGATTTGTGTGGCGCATGAAGCGTAACATCCTTGTGACTTGGTGTGCGCTTTGAACCGGGATTAAGTGTGACAGTTCTAGCGTCCCCTATAGAAAGCTTAAGCCTTTGGTACAAAGGGTTAGCAAATTTTCCTATGTTTGGTATAAGAACCTGGTCACTTGTTCGAGTCCCAAAAAAGCACAAGTTCGAGGAGATATTCCCTTACGAAAGAAGGAATTAAGCAACCAAGGTAAGTAATATGCCTGGTCTCATTGTTGTGGTTGACCTTTGTGGGTAACATCCAGGGGTCATTTAGTATGACTCATGTGGTGCACGGGGGGTAACATCAATTTGACTTGTATTGGGCTTTGAACATGGGTTAAGTGTGACGGCTCTAGATGAGAGAATATTGGTGCCCCTTTCTGACATCTTAAGCATTTGCTAGGAATGGTTAGATACTTTTCCAAACTTTCCCATTTTTTTCATATTTTGGTCCAGGTTTTCTGCTACCTTTTATGCTTTTTGGATCTTTTCTTTTCAACCCTTGGATGAGATCAAGGGCTATATTGTAGTACATCTTAGGGTTTATTTTGTATGGTATAAATATTTAAGAGTAGCTCAACTACTTGGAACCTCACATTCGGAATAAAATTTGATTTTAAGATCACTTGGTGCTCTTTCTTTCTTTTTGTTCCTTTTTAAACAACTTATCATGGGATCGGCAAACTTTGTTGTGTTGTTTAGAATCCAAGCATTTGTGATGAGTAATATCTATCCTTGTTAGAGTGTTATTTATGCTAGACTTATCATGAAGATAGCACCTCCTTGTGGCTTGTTTCCCAAAACATAAATGGCGAGTAATATCCATTGATTTTTTTAGAAACCCTGCGCAATATAATCTATAAATTGGCTGGGTAAATCCAAGTGTCATTTTGTCTATCTTGTGTGCCGCATGGTGGGTTACATCCTTGTGACTTGGTGTGCGCTTTGAGATCCCTTTCATGCTTTCTTTTTTTCCCTTTTAAGCAACATATCTTGGGATTGGTAACTTTTGTTGTGTTGTTTAGCATCTAAGAAGCATTTGTGATGAATAATATCCATTGAATTGTTGAGAAACACAGTTCAATATAATTTGTAAATTGACAGCGTAACTTCCAAGGGTGATTTTGTCTGATTTGTGTGGCGCATGAAGCGTAACATCCTTGTGACTTGGTGTGCGCTTTGAACCCGGATTAAGTGTGACAGTTTTAGCGTCCCCTATTGCAAGCTTAAGCTTTTGGTACAAAGGGTTAGCAATTTTTCCTATGTTTGGTATAAGAACCTGGTCACTTGTTCGAGTCCCAAAAAAGCACAAGTTCGAGGAGAAATTCCCTTACGAAAGAAGGAATTAAGCAACCAAGGCAAGTAATATACCTGGTCTTATTGTCGTGGGTAACCTTTGTGGGTAACATCCCGGGGTCCTTTCCTATGACTCATGTGGTGCACGGGGGGTAACATCAATTTGACTTGTATTGGGCTTTGAACATGGGTTAAGTGTGACGGCTCTAGATGAGAGAATATTGGTGCCCCTTTCTGACATCTTAAGCATTTGCTAGGAATGGTTAGATACTTTTCCGAACTTCCCATTTTTTTCATATTTTGGTCCAGGTTTTCTGCTACCTTTTATGCTTTTTGGATGTTTTCTTTTCAACCCTTGTATGAGATCAAGGGATATATTGTAGTACATCTTAGGGTTTATTTGTATGGTATAAATATTTAAGAGTAGCTCAACTAATTGGAACCTCACATTCGGAATAAAATTTGATTTTAAGATCACTTGGTGCTCTTTCTTTCTTTTTGTTCCTTTTTAAACAACTTATCATGGGATCGGCAAACTTTGTTGTGTTGTTTAGAATCCAAGCATTTGTGATGAGTAATATCTATCATTGTTAGAGTGTTATTTATGCTAGACTTATCATGAAGATAGCACCTCCTTGTGGCTTGTTTCCCAAAACATAAATGGCGAGTAATATCCATTGATTTTTTTAGAAACCCTGCGCAATATAATCTGTAAATTGGCTGGGTAAATCCAAGTGTCATTTTGTCTATCTTGTGTGCCGCATGGTGGGTTACATCCTTGTGACTTGGTGTGCGCTTTGTGATCCCTTTCATGCTTTATTTTTCCCTTTTAAGCAACATATCTTGGGATTGGTAACTTTTGTTGTGTTGTTTAGCATCTAAGAAGCATTTGTGATGAATAATATCTATTGAATTGTTGAGAAACACGGTTCAATATAATTTGTAAATTCACAGCGTAACATCCAAGGGTCATTTTGTCTGATTTGTGTGGCCCATGGTGGGTAACATCCTTGTGACTTGGTGTGCGCTTTGAACCGGGATTAAGTGTGACAGTTCTAGCGTCCCCTATTGAAAGCTTAAGCTTTTGGTACAAAGGGTTAGCAATTTTTCCTATGTTTGGTATAAGAACCTGGTCACTTGTTCGAGTCCCAAAAAAGCACAAGTTCGAGGAGAAATTCCCTTACGAAAGAAGGAATTAAGCAACCAAGGCAAGTAATATACCTGGTCTCATTGTCGTGGGTAACCTTTGTGGGTAACATCAATTTGATTGTATTGGGCTTTGAACATGGGTTAAGTGTGACGGCTCTAGATGAGAGAATATTGGTACCCCTTTCTGACATCTTAAGCATTTTCTAGGAATGGTTAGATACTTTTCCGAACTTCCCCATTTTTTTCATGTTTTGGTCCAGGTTTTCTGCTACCTTTTATGCTTTTTGGATGTTTTCTTTTCAACCCTTGGATGAGATCAAGGGTTATATTGTAGCACATCTTAGGGTTTATTTGTATGATATAAATATTTAAGAGTAGCTCAAATGCTTGGAACCTCACATTCGGAATAATATTTGATTTTAAGATCACTTGTGTGCTCTTTCTTTCTTTTTGTTCCTTTTTAAACAACTTATCATGGGATCGGCAAACTTTGCTGTGTTGTTTAGAATCCAAGAATTTGTGATGAGTAATATCTATCCTTGTTAGAGTGTTTTTTATGCTATACTTATCAAGAAGATAGCACCTCGTTGTGGCTTGTTTCCCAAAAGATAAATGGTGAGTACTATACGTTGATTTGTTTAGAAACCCTGTGCAATATAATCTGTTAATCGCTCGGTAAATCCAAGTCTCATTTTGTCTATCTTGTGTGCCGCATGGTGGGTTACATCCTTGTGACTTGGTGTGCGCTTGAAGATCCCTTTCATGCTTTCTTTTTCCCTTTTAAGCAACATATCTTGGGATTGGTACCTTTTTCCCTTATACGCGTGAGACCTCTAGTTTTGCCTAATTTGAAGCCGACACGTGTCTTGTTATCCTTCCAGCGAATAATATAGAGTCACGTGTCATGCGTATTTTGAGATAAAAATTCAGAAAATCAAGAAACTCTTTAAATCACGAAACGGAATTGAACAATTATCTTTTTAACGTTGGCTCTTTGTTCTGAAAATCAAGAAAAGCTTAAAATTTGGAATTTCGTTTACCTTTGTGTGTTTTCTTAGGGTTTCCAAAATTTATCAGATCGCGTATATCTGTTTAATCTGATCTTTTATTATTTGTTAAAAAATATATAATCGCATGATCTTTGGAAAGGATTAAATTGACTGAAAGAGAAAATGAAGCGGTCGAGGAAATCAAAAAGATCTCGTGGGCTTGTGGAGTTAATCTTTGGCAAGTATAATCGCAAAATCTTTGATCAGAGTAGTTTGAAATTTGTTAACCCCTTTGATCTTGTTGAATCCGACGTTGTATTGTGGATTCGATACTACATAAGAATTTATGTTTGTAAAATCAGAAAATTCCTTTTCGATCGAAAGAACGTTTTGTTATAAGATTTATATTTATTATTTTTGTTCTTCTGTTGCATGTTTTGGATTTACTATTTTCTTTCTTTTTATATTTTTGATTTTCGTTTTCTTCTCTTCTTCTTTCAAGATTTCAAGACAGAGGTGGGCTTCTCGGAGTTAATCTTTGTCGTATAATCGCAAAATCTTTGATCGAGTAGTTTGAACTTTGTTAACCCCTTTGATCTTGTTGAATCCGATGTCGTATTGTGGATTCGAGCATCGCATATGAATTTATGTTTGTAAACTCAGAAAATTCCTTATCGATCGAAAGAACATTTTGTTATAAGATTTATATTTATTATTTATGTTCTTCTCGTGGCATGTTTTGGATTTACTATTTTCTTTATTTTTGATTTTCGCTTTCGCCTTCTCTTGTTCTTCATTCTTGGTTCATTCTTTTCGCCCCTCTTATTCAAGGTTCGTTACTCGTTTCATTTTCTTTTTGTTGTGTTAATCGACGTCGTCCTTGGAGAAATCACGCATTTCTCACTTATTTACCAGCTTCTAATCCCTGTTCTTGAAGAAGTCACGCTATTTTCTCGACGCTTGCTAACACGTCTCCATTTTTAGCTTCTCTTCTTTCAAGATTTCATTTATTTTTTGGTTCATTTTTTGTTAATGGCTTGCCCTGGTTCTCCATTTCACTTCACGCTCGGTGTTCACGTTTCATCTTTCTCCATTTTTAGTTCCTCTTTTGCATTTTTTGAAGTTTGTTTGTGCTTTTCAAAATTACAAGCAAGCATCTTTAATTCTTTATCATTAAACGAGTGAGTGATGGGCAATTTCATTTCTCTAACATTTTGTAAGATCATAAAAATTTGAAATCTAATTGTGCTCTTGTTGTTTTTCCAAAAATAAAATGTAAGAGTTTAACTTTGCTCTTATATGATTGATTAATGGTATGTTGTTAAGATTGTATTGTATTTATCCATTGTATCGGATTTGATACATTTAAAGTATATTTATTCTTATTTTAATATTTTTTAAAATTTTATTCTCAAATGATATCTTTGAATTATCCATATTTATATTACTAATAGTTATTTTGATCAATTTTATCAACAATCACAGTGAATAGTATACTTTAAAAGTATTATTAAAGTTTAAATTAACCAAAATAAATAATAGGAGTAATTTAAAGCTACTAGTTGAGATTAAGAGTTAAAAAAATACCAAAATAAAAATAATAATACTCCAAAAATACCAACTCCTAATGTATTTGTGTAGTGTTTATTACTTGTTTAACAAAAATATCTCATCATTAAATTATTTGAATATTAATATTTTACGATATGAAAATATTGTTAGTACAATAAGAGGCTAAAAAACAAACCACAAAGGTATAAGATAAATTATTTATAAAGAATGTGATTCCATATTAATTAGATTAAATATCAAGATAAATTATTTGTTAGGAAAAATAAATAATTAATATGCTATAAATATAATTGGTATAAAGTATGAGTTATTATTTATTATTTTTAAAATATATTTTATATTAATTAAATTATTTTATATTTTTTATTATATATTTTTTCAAAATAATTTACATTAATTTTAATTTTAATAAGTTAACATATAAATATTACTAATAAGAATCTTTAATTTCTGGTTAAGTATATATAATATTCATTGCATTCTCAAGAGAAGTGAAAGCTACAATCAATGTCAAAAATAAAGAGTACACATGAGTAGCTACTTGGGGAAGAAGTAGGATTGTCAAGTCACTATTCTTTTATTGTATTTCAATATCTCCAAAGTCCAACCTCTGCATTTAACGTTACCTCACATCATTTCAAGTTTCCGTCTTCAGAGCATACACCTTTTCTTTCTTTTTTTCACCCTCTCTTCTCCTCTACATCCCACATTTTTACTCTTTTTACTTTTTTTTTCTTTTTTCTTTTAAAAAAATCCACTTTCTGACTTTCTTCTGTCTCTTTATCTTCTCCTTTCTCTGTTGGTGATTTTTTGTTCCTCGCTTTGGCATTTGGGTCTGTAAATGTATTGTTATTGTTATCTAACTTTCTTCTTTTTATTTATTTATAATTATAATTTATTTCACACTTACCGAAGACCCCATGTGCTCTTGTTTGGTTTGCTTTTTGTGGGAGGAAGAACTCAATAAACAAATCAACAATAATGTACTAGTCATAGAATAATAATTTAACTTACATTTCAACAATTCAAGTTCAACCCTTTATTTATCTTTCAACTCCTCTATTCTAATTTCAAGCCTAGACAAGAGATGTTTTATCCCTTTTTCTCTTTACTTGTAGTCACAGAGAAGTGGAGAGAGTGAAAGTTTTAATTTTTCACCTCAAACAAAGACTTAAGAAATGACTCAAGATGAAGACTTTAAGCTCCCGAAGATCTGTGTCTTTCACTATTTAACACCTTCTGTTTCCATTGAACAATTAAGTTAATTTTATTTTCTTTTATTAATAGCTAAGTTGTATTTAGTCTTTTCCTTAAGAATCTTATTGTTTTGTTGTTTCCAATGTTTCTTTTGTTTTTTCTTCTTTCACAATTTACGTACTTTTGTACTCGGAGTGAATATACATTGTGATGGGTGTAAGCAAAAAGTGAAGAAAATCCTTCAGAGAATTGAAGGTAGACCCTTTTATCTCATTTATTTTTAGTTCGTCTTCTATTGTCTTCTTTATCATTCTTTTGTGACTTGGACTTCTCACAACTTGTATTTCTTAGTCTTTATTGTTGTTTATGCTTTTAAAATATGATTTCTATTTATTATTTTTGTTCTTGTGTTGCATGTTTTGGATTTACTATTTACTATTTTCTTTTGTTTTTTATTGTTTTTCTCTTGATCTGTGTCTTTGTTTTGTTTTCATCAATATGTTATCTGTATGCGTTTTTAGAGATATCGTGATTAAAGTGGGCTTTTAATTTGGGTAATTAGAATTATTTAGAAATAAAAAAATATTTTTAAAATTTATAGTAAATATAATTAAATTAATTCATTTAATTACCCATTATAGACTCTTTCAAGGTAAATAGCATTGTTTTTCATAAGTAGAAAACCAGATTCGTTTTGGGTATAAGCAATTTACATTATTATCCTTTATTATTTTATGAATAGATATCAACTCATTATTTGTGAAACCCATTTTAGCTGCTTGATATACGTGATATTTTTGCTCAACACACTTCCCATTTCCCAATATTGCTTTCAATTACACGCATGCCCTTTCTCGGTTCTTTTTTCCAAATTCTCGTTCTTACTTTGTTTCTTCTCTTCGTGTCATTTTTTTAACGTTCACGAAATTCCTCGCCGCTTCCTACCATTTGTTGTTCTTGGTTCATTCTTTTCACCTCTTATTCATGGTTGGTTACTCTTTCATTTTCTTTTTTGTTGTGTTAATTGACGTCGTCCTTGTAGAAATCACGCAATTTCTCACTTATTTACCAATTTCAAATCACTATTCTTGAAGAAGTAACGCTATTTTCGTACTACGCTTGCTAACACGGCTCCATTTTCACTTTCTACTTCTTTCAAGATATCATTTATTTTTTGGTTCATTTTTTGTTTTCCTTTTGTTAATGTTTTTCCCTGGTTCTCTATTTCACTTCACGTTTCATCTTTCTTCATTTTTAGTTCCTCTTTTGCATTTTTTGAAGTTTGTTGTGCTTTTCATTTTTTCATTCTTGATTTTTGATTTTATATTTAGTGCTTTCATTTTTTTCACGAGATATTTTATCTCACTATTTCCGTACCTTGTTGGTATTATTCATTTTCATTTCTATTATTTTTTCAATTATTCTTTGTTTCATTTTTTTACTTTAGTTGTTCGTTGTAGTTTTATATTGTTGAACAAGGTTTTAGAAAGTGACACTTGCTTTGTGACACATGCTGAACAAGGTTTTAGAAAGTGACACTTGCTTTATATTGTTGTTTATGTTTGTTGTAGTTTTATATTGCAAAGACTGCCCCCAATCCTCGAAAACCTTATCGAAGTTTGTGACACTTGCTTTGTGAAACCGAACAAGGTTTTAGAAAGTCTGGTAATAACAGTAGGAATGTCAGACCTCACTATCTGGCGAGAACAAGGACAGATTAAACAAAGACCGAGATCGACTTTCTAAGTTTGCGGTACCATCTAATGTTGATTTGACAAAGCAATTAGACAAAGAAAGCCGCTAAACAAGGAAAGTAATTTGAGACATTTTCTCTACTTAGATCCTCGCAGACAACTTTATTGCAATTAAAGATGTTATTTTGTCACCTATGGCAAAAAAAAAAAAAGAATAAAAGAAAAGAAAAGAAAAAAGGAAGAAGGAAAAAAATGAACTTTTGAATCCGTAAGTGCTTAAGTTGCGGGCTCGTGTATACTTGTGCTTTTGAGTCTCCTTTTAGATTTTTGTTTTAATTTAATGATATGCTTGGCGGAAGGAGTCTTTTATTTGTAAGTGTTTATTACTTAAGCTAATAGCTCTGTGCCTTTTTCTATAACATGATCGTGTTAAAAGCCTAAGATAGAGATGTGAACTGCAAGAAGTGGAGCTTCCGAATTCAATTAAGAAAGCACAAGAAGTCGTGGCACTGGTGACAGAGGAATCTGCTAAATCTAAAGTCAAGAATAAAATCAATAACTGCTCAAGACAGATTAGAAAGGACTGACATTAGACTTTCTAAGTCAACAGAAGCATCTATTGTTGATTTGATAAAGCATTTAGACAAAGAAAGTCAGCAAAACAAGGGAAAAATCTGAGACATTTTCTCTTTTTAGATCCTTGCATACACGTTTATTGCAGCTGAAAGATGTTATTTTGTCAACTATGGCCAAAAAAAAAGAAGAGAAAGAAAAGAAAAAAAAGAATAGAAAGAAAAGAAAAAAAAGAAGAGAAAGAAAAGGAAAATGGGAAAAAAATGAACTTTTGAATCAAGAACTGCAATAAGTGGAGCTTGTGAAATCAGCTAAGAAAGCACAAGAAGCTATGGCACTGGTGACAGAGGAATCTGTTAAATCTAAAGCTGCTAAAGAATTTATAAAATCACTAACTGCTCAGGACAGATTAGACAAGACTGAGATCAGACTTGCTAAGTCTGCAGTACCATCTAATGTTGATTCGATAAAGCAATTAGACAGCAAAGCTGCAAATCAATGGAAAAAATCTGAGACATTTTCTCTTGCTAGATCCTCGTAGATACCTTTATTGCAGCTGAAAGATGTTATTTTGTCAACAATTCCCAAAAAAAAAAAAGAGAAAGAAAAGAAAAAAAGGAAAAGAGGAAAAAAAAGAACTTTTGAATCAAGAAGTGCTTCAGTTACGGGCTCAGGTATACTTGTGATTTTGGAGTTCCTTTTTGATTTTAGTTTTAATTTAATTATATGTCTAGAGGAAGGAGTCTTTTAGTAGTCAAGTTTTTAATACTTAAGCTAATAGCTCTGTGCATTTTACCTAAAACATGATCAGGTTGAAAGCCTAAGACAGAGATGTGTACTACAATAAGTGGAGCTTGTTAAATCAACTAAGAAAGCACAAAATGCTGTGGCACTGGTGACAGAGGAATCTGCTAAATCTAAAGCTGCTAAAGAAGATATAAAATCACTACTGCTCCGGACAAATTAGACAAGACTGAGATCAGATTTGCTAAATCTGCAGTTCCATCTAATGTTGATTTGATAAGGCAATTAGACAGGAAAGCCGCAAAACAAGGGAAAAAATCTGAGACATTTTCTCTTGTTAGATCCTCGTAGACACCTTTATTGCAGCTGAAAGATGTTATTTTGTCAACTATGGCCAAAAAAAAAAAGAAGAGAGAAAAGAAAAAATGGAAAAAAGAAGGGAAAGAAAAGAAAAAAAAAGAAGAGAAAGAAAAGAACAATTGAATTTCTGAATCAAGAATTGCTTAAGTTATGGGCTCCGGTATTCTTGTGATTTAGGACTGCCTTTTTTATTTTAGTTTTAATTTAATTATATGTTTGGAGGAAGGAGTCTTTTAGTAGTCAAATGTTTATTACTTAAGCTAATAGCTCTGTGCATTTTTCTAAAATATGATCAGGTTCAAAGCCTAAGACTGAGACGTGAACTGCAAGAAGTGGAGCTTCCGAAATCAATTAAGAAAGCACAAGATGCTGTGGCACTGGTGACCGAGGAATCTGCTAAATCTAAAGCTGCTAAAGATGGTATAAAATCACTAATCGCTTCCCGACAGATTAGACAAGACTGGATCGACTTTCTAAGTCTGTAGTACCATCTAATGTTGATTTGATAAAGCAATTGGACAAAGAAAGCCGCTAAACAAGGAAAATAATTTGAGACATTTTCTCTACTTAGATCCTCGCAGACACCTTTATTGCAAATGAAAGGTGTTATTTTGGCAATTATGGCCAAAAAAGGAAGAGAAAGAAAAGAAAAGAAAACAAAAGAAAAGAAAAGAAAAAAAAAGAAAAGAAAAGAAAAGAAAAGAAAAGAAAAGAAAACAAAAAAAGGAAAGAAAAGAAAAGAAAAAGAAAAAAGAAAAGAAAAAAAAGAAGAGAAAGAGAGAAAAAAAAGAGGAGAAAGAAAAGAAAAAATGAACTTCAATCAAGAAGTGCTTAAGTTACTGCTCAGGTATACTTGTGATTTTGGACTTCCTTTTTGATTTTAGTTTTAATTTAATTATATGTCTATAGGAAGGAGTCTTTTAGTAGTCAAGTGTTTAATACTTAAGCTAAAAGCTCTGTGCATTTTACCTAAAACATGATCTGGTTGAAAGCCTAAGACAGAGATGTGTACTGCAATAAGTGGAGCTTGTTAAATCAACTAAGAAAGCACAAGATACTGTGGCACTGGTGATAGAGGAATCTGATAAATCTAAAGCTGCTAAAGAAGATATAAAATCACTACTGCTCCCGACAAATCAGACAAGACTGAGATCATACTGGCTAAATCTGCATCGCCATCTAATGTTGATTTGATAAAGCAATTAGATAGGAAAGCCGCAAAACAAGGGAAAAAATCTGAGACATTTTCTCTTGTTAGATCCTCGCAGACACCTTTATTGTAGCTGAAAGATGTTATTTTGTCAACTATGGCCAAAAAAAAAAGAATAGAGAAAAGAAAAAAAAAGAAGGGAAAGAAAAGAACAATTGAATTTCTGAATCAAGAATTGCTTAAGTTATGGGCTCAGGTATTCTTGTGATTTAGGACTGCCTTTTTTATTTTAGTTTTAATTTAATTATATGTTTGGAGGAAGGAGTCTTTTAGTAGTCAAATGTTTATTACTTAAGCTAATAGCTCTGTGCATTCTTCTAAAATATGATCAGGTTCATAGCCTAAGACTGAGACGTGAACTGCAAGAAGTGGAGCTTCCGAAATCAATTAAGAAAGCACAAGATGCTGTGGCACTGGTGACCGAGGAATCTGCTAAATCTAAAGCTGCTCAAAATGTTATCAAATCACTAACTGCTCCTGACATATTAGACAAGACTGAGATCAGACTTCTAAGTCTGCAGTACCATCTAATGTTGATTTGATAAAGCAATTCGATAGCAAAGCCCCAAACAAGGAAAGAAATTTGAGACATTTCCTCTACTTAGATCCTCGCAGACAACTTTATTGCAGCTGAAAGATGTTATTTTGTCAACTATGGCCAAAAAAAAAAAGAAGAGAGAAAAGAAAAAAAAAAGAAGGGAAAGAAAAGAAAAGAAAAAAGAAGGGAAAGAAAAGAAAAAAAAAGAGAAAGAAAAGAACAATTGAATTTCTGAATCAAGAATTGCTTAAATTATGGGCTCAGGTATTCTTGTGATTTAGGACTGCCTTTTTTATTTTAGTTTTAATTTAATTATATGTTTGGAGGAAGGAGTCTTTTAGTAGTCAAATGTTTATTACTTAAGCTAATAGCTCTGTGCATTTTTCTAAAATATGATCAGGTTAAAAGCCTAAGACTGAGACGTGAACTGTAAGAAGTGGAGCTTCCGAAATCAATTAAGAAAGCACAAGATGCTGTGGCACTGGTGACCGAGGAATCTGCTAAATCTAAAGTCGCTAAAGATGGTATAAAATCACTAATCGCTCCCGACAGATTAGACAAGACCGAGATCGACTTTCTAAGTCGATTAGACAAGATCGAGATCAGACTTTCTAAGTCTGCAGTACCATCTAATGTTGATTTGATAAAGCAATTGGACAGCAAAGCCGCTAAACAAGGAAAATAATTTGAGACGTTTTCTCTACTTAGATCCTCGCAGACACCTTTATTGCAGCTGAAAGGTGTTATTTTGGCAATTATGGCCAAAAAAAGGAAGAGAAAGAAAAGAAAAGAAAAAAAAAGAAAGGAAAAATAAAGAAGAGAAAGAGAGAAAAAAAAAGAAGAGAAAGAAAAGAAAAAATGAACTTCTGAATCAAGAAGTGCTTAAGTTACGGGCTCAGGTATACTTGTGATTTTGGACTTCCTTTTTGATTTTAGTTTTAATTTAATTATATGTCTAGAGGAAGGAGTCTTCTAGTAGTCAAGTGTTTAATACTTAAGCTAATAACTCTGTGCATTTTACCTAAAACATGATCAGGTTGAAAGCCTAAGACAGAGATGTGTACTACAATAAGTGGAGCTTGTTAAATCAACTAAGAAAGCACAAGATGTCATGGCACCGGTGACAGAGGAATCTGCTAAATCTAAAGTCGCTAAAGAAGATATAAAATCACTATCAAGCTCCGGACAAATTAGACAAGACTGAGATCGAACTTGCTAAATCTGCAGTTCCATCTAATGTTGATTTGATACAGCAATTAAACAGGAAAGCTGCAAAACAAGGGAAAAATCTGAGACATTTTCTCTTGTTAGATCCTCGCAGACACCTTTATTGCAGCTCAAAGATGTTATTTTGTCAACTATGGCCAAAAAAAAAGAATAGAGAAAAGAAAAAAAAAGAAGGGAAAGAAAAGAACAATTGAATTTCTGAATCAAGAATTGCTTAAGTTATGGGCTCAGGTATTCTTGTGATTTAGGACTGCCTTTTTTATTTTAGTTTTAATTTAATTATATGTTTGGAGGAAGGAGTCTTTTAGTAGTCAAATGTTTATTACTTAAGCTAATAGCTCTGTGCATTTTTCTAAAATATGATCAGGTTCAAAGCCTAAGACTGAGACGTGAACTGCAAGAAGTGGAGCTTCCGAAATCAATTAAGAAAGCACAAGATGTCAGGCACTGGTGACCGAGGAATCTGCTAAATCTAAAGCTGCTCAAGATGTTATCAAATCACTAACTGCTCCTGACATATTAGACAAGACTGAGATCAGACTTCTAAGTCTGCAGTACCATCTAATGTTGATTTGATAAAGCAATTGGACAGCAAAGCCCCAAACAAGGAAAGAAATTTGAGACATTTCCTCTACTTAGATCCTCGCAGACAACTTTATTGCAGCTGAAAGATGTTATTTTGTCAACTATGGCCAAAAAAAAAGAAGAGAGAAAAGAAAAAAAAAAGGGAAAGAAAAGAAAAGAAAAAAGAAGGGAAAGAGAAGAAAAAAAAAGAAGAGAAAGAAAAGAACAATTGAATTTCTCAATCAAGAATTGCTTAAATTATGGGCTCAGGTATTCTTGTGATTTAGGACTGCCTTTTTTATTTTAGTTTTAATTTAATTATATGTTTGGAGGAAGGAGTCTTTTAGTAGTCAACTGTTTATTACTTAAGCTAATAGCGCTGTGCATTTTTCTAAAATATGATCAGGTTCAAAGCCTAAGACTGAGACGTGAACTGCAAGAAGTGGAGCTTCCGAAATCAATTAAGAAAGCACAAGATGCTGTGGCACTGGTGACCGAGGAATCTGCTAAATCTAAAGCTGCTAAAGATGGTATAAAATCACTAACTGCTCCTGACAGATTAGACAAGACTGAGATCAGATTTTCTAAGTCTACAGTACCATCTAATGTTGATTTGATAAAGCAATTGGACAACAAAGCCGCTAAACAAGGAAAATAATTTGAGACGTTTTCTCTACTTAGATCCTCGCAGACACCTTTATTGCAATCGAAGGTGTTATTTTGGCAATTATGGCCAAAAAAGTAAGAGAAAGATAAGAAAAGAAAAAGAAAGAAAAGAAAAGAAAAGAAAAAGAAAAGAAAAGAAAAAGAAAAAAAAAGAAAAGAAAAAAAAGAAAGGAAAAAAAAGAAGAGAAAGAGAGAAAAAAAGAAGAGAAAGAAAAGAAAAAATGAACTTCTGGATCAAGAAGAGCTTAAGTTACGGGCTCAGGTATACTTGTGATTTTGGACTTCCTTTTTGAATTTAGTTTTAATTTAATTATATGTCTAGAGGAAGGAGTCTTTTAGTAGTCAAGTGTTTAATACTTAAGCTAAAAGCTCTGTTCATTTTACCTAAAACATGATCAGGTTGAAAGCCTAAGACAGAGATGTCTACTGCAATAAGTGGAGCTTGTTAAATCAACTAAGAAAGCACAAGATGTTGTGGCACTGGTGATATAGGAATCTGCTAAATCTAAAGCTGCTAAAGAAGATATAAAATCACTAATGCTCCGGACAAATTAGACAAGTCTCAGATGAGGCTTGCTAAATCTGCAGTTCCATCTAATGTTGATTTGATAAAGCAATTAGATAGGAAAGCTGCAAAACAAGGGAAAAAATCTGAGACATTTTCTCTTGTTAGATCCTCGCAGACACCTTTATTGCAGCTGAAAGATGTTATTTTGTCAACTATGGCCAAAAAAAAAAAGAATAGAGAAAAGAAAAAAAAAGAAGGGAAAGAAAAGAACAATTGAATTTCTGAATGAAGAATTGCTTAAAATATGGGCTGGCGTATTCTTGTGATTTAGGACTGCCTTTTTTATTTTAGTTTTAATTTAATTATATGTTTGGAGGAAGGAGTCTTTTAGTAGTCAACTGTTTATTACTTAAGCTAATAGCTCTGTGCATTCTTCTAAAATATGATCAGGTTCAAAGCCTAAGACTGAGACGTGAACTGCACGAAGTGGAGCTTCCGAAATCAACTAAGAAAGCACAAGATGCTGTGGCACTGGTGACAGAGGAATCTGCTAAATCTAAAGCTGCTAAAGAAGATATAAAATCACTACTGCTCCGGACAAATTAGACAAGACTGAGATCAGACTTTCTAAGTCTGCAGTACCATCTAATGTTGATTTGATAAAGCAATTGGACAGCAAAGCCGCTAAACAAGGAAAATAATTTGAGACGTTTTCTCTACTTAGATCCTCGCAGACACCTTTATTGCAGCTGAAAGGTGTTATTTTGGCAATTATGGCCAAAAAAAGGAAGAGAAAGAAAAGAAAAGAAAAAAAAAGAAAAGAAAAAAAAAGAAGAGAAAGAAAAGAAAAAATGAACTTCTGAATCAAGAAGTGCTTAAGTTACGGGCTCAGGTATACTTGTGATTTTGGACTTCCTTTTTGATTTTAGTTTTAATTTAATTATATGTCTAGAGGAAGGAGTCTTCTAGTAGTCAAGTGTTTAATACTTAAGCTAAAAGCTCTGTGCATTTTACCTAAAACATGATCAGGTTGAAAGCCTAAGACAGAGATGTGTACTGCAATAAGTGGAGCTTGTTAAATCAACTAAGAAAGCACAAGATGTTGTGGCACTGGTGACAGAGGAATCTGCTAAATCTAAAGCTGCTAAAGAAGATGTAAAATCACTACTACTCCGGACAAATTAGACAAGACTGAGATCAGACTTGCTAAATCTGCAGTTCCATCTAATGTTGATTTGATAAAGCAATTAGACAGAAAGCCCCAAACAAGGGAAAAAGTATGAGACATTTTCTCTTGTTAGATCCTCGCAGACACCTTTATTGCAGCTGAAAGATGTTATTTTGTCAACTATGGCCAAAAAAAAAAGAATAGAGAAAAGAAAAAAAAAGAAGGGAAAGAAAAGAACAATTGAATTTCTGAATCAAGAATTGCTTAAGTTATGGGCTCAGGTATTCTTGTTATTTAGGACTGCCTTTTTTATTTTAGTTTTAATTTAATTATATGCTTCGAGGAAGGAGTCTTTTAGTAGTCAAATTTTTATTACTTAAGCTAATAGCTCTGTGCATTTTTCTAAAATATGATCAGGTTCAAAGCCTAAGACTGAGACGTGAACTGCAAGAAGTGGAGCTTCCGAAATCAATTAAGAAAGCACAAGATGCTGTGGCACTGGTGACCGAGGAATCTGCTAAATCTAAAGTTGCTAAAGATGGTATAAAATCACTAATCTGCTCCCGACAGATTAGACAAGATCGAGATCGACTTTCTAAGTCTGCAGTACCATCTAATGGTGATTTGATAAAGCAATTCGACAGAAAAGCCGCTAAACAAGGAAAATAATTTGAGACATTTTCTCTACTTAGATCCTCGCAGACACCTTTATTGCAGCTGAAAGGTGTTATTTTGGCAATTATGGCCAAAAAAATTAAGAGAAAGAAAAGAAAAGAAAAAAGAAAGAAAAGAAAAGAAAAGAAAAAGAAAAGAAAAGAAAAAGAAAAAAAAAAGAAAAGAAAAAAAAAGAAAGGAAAAAAAAAGAGAAAGAGAGAAAAAAAAAGAAGAGAAAGAAAAGAAAAAATGAACTTCTGAATCAAGAAGTGCTTAAGTTACGGGCTCAGGTATACTTGTGATTTTGGACTTCCTTTTTGATTTTAGTTTTAATTTAATTATATGTCTAGAGGAAGGAGTCTTCTAGTTGTCAAGTGTTTAATACTTAAGCTAATAGCTCTGTGCATTTTACCTAAAACATGATCAGGTTGAAAGCCTAAGACAGAGATGTGTACTGCAATAAGTGGAGCTTGTTAAATCAACTAAGAAAGCACAAGATGTTGTGGCACTGGTGACAGAGGAATCTGCTATTCTAAAGCTGCTAAAGAAGATATAAAATCACTACTGCTCCGGACAAATTAGACAAGACTGAGATCGAACTTGCTAAATCTGCAGTTCCATCTAATGTTGATTTGATACAGCAATTAAACAGGAAAGCTGCAAAACAAGGGAAAAATCTGAGACATTTTCTCTTGTTAGATCCTCGCAGACACCTTTATTGCAGCTGAAAGATGTTATTTTGTCAACTATGGCCAAAAAAAAAAGAATAGAGAAAAGAAAAAAAAAGAAGGGAAAGAAAAGAACAATTGAATTTCTGAATCAAGAATTGCTTAAGTTATGGGCTCAGGTATTCTTGTGATTTAGGACTGCCTTTTTTATTTTAGTTTTAATTTAATTATATGTTTGGAGGAAGGAGTCTTTTAGTAGTCAACTGTTTATTACTTAAGCTAATAGCTCTGTGCATTCTTCTAAAATATGATCAGGTTCAAAGCCTAAGACTGAGACGTGAACTGCAAGAAGTGGAGCTTCCGAAATCAATTAAGAAAGCACAAGATGCTGTGGCACTGGTGACCGAGGAATCTGCTAAATCTAAAGTTGCTATAGATGGTATAAAATCACTAACTGCTCCTGACAGATTAGACAAGACTGAGATCAGACTTTCTAAGTCTGCAGTACCATCTAATGTTGATTTGATAAAGCAATTGGACAGCAAAGCCCCAAACAAGGAAAGAAATTTGAGACATTTCCTCTACTTAGATCCTCGCAGACAACTTTATTGCAGCTGAAAGATGTTATTTTGTCAACTATGGCCAAAAAAAAAAAGAAGAGAGAAAAGAAAAAAAAAAGAAGGGAAAGAAAAGAAAAGAAAAAAGAAGGGAAAGAAAAGAAAAAAAAAGAAGAGAAAGAAAAGAACAATTGAATTTCTGAATCAAGAATTGCTTAAATTATGGGCTCAGGTATTCTTGTGATTTAGGACTGCCTTTTTTATTTTAGTTTTAATTTAATTATATGTTTGGAGGAAGGAGTCTTTTAGTAGTCAACTGTTTATTACTTAAGCTAATAGCTCTGTGCATTTTTCTAAAATATGATCAGGTTGAAAGCCTAAGACTGCGACGTGAACTGCAAGAAGTGGAGCTTCCAAAATCAATTAAGAAAGCACAAGATGCTGTGGCACTGGTGACCGAGGAATATGCTAAATCTAAAGTCGCTAAAGATGGTATAAAATCACTAATCGCTCCCGACAGATTAGACAAGACTGAGATCAGACTTTCTAAGTCTGCAGTACCATCTAATGTTGATTTGATAAAGCAATTGGACAGCAAAGCCGCTAAACAAGGAAAATAATTTGAGACATTTTCTCTACTTAGATCCTCGCAGACACCTTTATTGCAGCTGAAAGGTGTTATTTTGGCAATTATGACCCAAAAAAAGAAGAGAAAGAAAAGAAAAGATGAACTTCTGAATCAAGAAGTGCTTAAGTTATGGGCTCAGGTATACTTGTGATTTTGGACTGCCTTTTTTTATTTTAGTTTTAAATTAATTATATGTCTGGATGAATTAGTCTTTTAGTAGTCAAGTGTTTAATACTTAAGCTAATAGCTCTGTGCATTTTTCTAAATATGATCAGGTTGAAAGCCTAAGACTGAGACGTGAAGTGCAAGAAGTGGGGCTTCTGAAATCAATTAAGAAAGCACAAGATGCTGTGGCACTGGTGACAGAGGAATCTGCTAAATCTAAAGCTGCTAAAGATGTTATCAAATCACTAACTGCACCTGACAGATTAGACAAGACTGAGATCAGACTTGCTAAGTTTGCAGTACCATCTAATGTTGATTTGATAAAGCAATTAGACAGCAAAGCCGCAAAACAAGGCAAAAAATCGAAAGGAAAAAAAAAGAAGAGAAAGAGAGAAAAAAAAAGAAGAGAAAGAAAAGAAAAAATGAACTTCTGAATCAAGAAGTGCTTAAGTTACGGGCTCAGGTATACTTGTGATTTTGGACTTCCTTTTTTATTTTAGTTTTAATTTAATTATATGTCTAGAGGAAGGAGTCTTTTAGTAGTCAAGTGTTTAATACTTAAGCTAATAGCTCTGTGCATTTTACCTAAAACATGATCAGGTTGAAAGCCTAAGACAGAGATGTGTACTGCAACAAGTGGAGCTTGTTAAATCAACTAAGAAAGCACAAAATGCTGTGGCACCGTGACAGAGGAATCTGCTAAATCTAAAGTTACTAAAGAAGTTATAAAATCACTAACTGCTCAGGACAAATTAGACAAGACTGAGATCAGACTTGCTAAATCTGCAGTTCCATCTAATGTTGATTTGATAAAGCAATTAGACAGGAAAGCTGCAAAACAAGGGAAAAAATCTGAGACATTTTCTCTTGTTAGATCCTCGCAGACACCTTTATTGCAGCTGAAAGATGTTATTTTGTCAACTATGGCAAAAAAAAAAGAATAGAGAAAAGAAAAAAAAAGAAGGGAAAGAAAAGAACAATTGAATTTCTGAATCAAGAATTGCTTAAGTTATGGGCTCAGGTATTCTTGTGATTTAGGACTGCCTTTTTTATTTTAGTTTTAATTTAATTATATGTTTGGAGGAAGGAGTCTTTTAGTAGTCAACTGTTTATTACTTAAGCTAATAGCTCTTTGCATTTTTCTAAAATATGATCAGGTTGAAAGCCTTAGAGTGAGACGTGAACTGCAAGAAGTGGAGCTTCCGAAATCAATTAAGAAAGCACAAGATGCTGTGGCACTGGTGACCGAGGAATCTGCTAAATCTAAAGCTGCTCAAAATGTTATCAAATCACTAATCACTCCTGACATATTAGACAAGACTGAGATCAGACTTCTAAGTCTGCAGTACCATCTAATGTTGATTTGATAAAGCAATTGGACAGCAAAGCCCCAAACAAGGAAAGAAATTTGAGACATTTCCTCTACTTAGATCCTCGCAGACAACTTTATTGCAGCTCAAAGATGTTATTTTGTCAACTATGGCCAAAAAAAAAAAGAAGAGAGAAAAGAAAAAAAAAGAAGGGAAAGAAAAGAAAAGAAAAAAGAAGGGAAAGAAGAGAAAGAAAAGAACAATTGAATTTCTGAATCAAGAATTGCTTAAATTATGGGCTCAGGTATTCTTGTGATTTAGGACTGCCTTTTTTATTTTAGTTTTAATTTAATTATATGTTTGGAGGAAGGAGTCTTTTAGTAGTCAACTGTTTATTACTTAAGCTAATAGCGCTGTGCATTTTTCTAAAATATGATCAGGTTGAAAGCCTAAGAGTGAGACGTGAACTGCAAGAAGTGGAGCTTCCGAAATCAATTAAGGAAGCACAAGATGCTGTGTCACTGGTGACCGAGGAATCTGCTAAATCTAAAGCTGCTAAAGATGTTATCAAATCACTAACTGCTCCTGACAGATTAGACAAGACTGAGATCAGACTTTCTAAGTCTGCAGTACCATCTAATGTTGATTTGATAAAGCAATTGGACAGGAAAGCCGCTAAACAAGGAAAATAATTTGAGACATTTTCTCCACTTAGATCCTCGCAGACACCTTTATTGCAGCTGAAAGATGTTATTTTGTCATCTATGGCCAAAATAAAAAGAAGAGAGAAAAGAAAAAAAAAGGAGAGAAAGAAAAGAACAATTGAATTTCTGAATCAAGAATTGCTTAAGTTATGGGCTCAGGTATTCTTGTGATTTAGGACTGCCTTTTTTATTTTAGTTTTAATTTAAATTATTTGTTTCGAGGAAGGTGTCTTTTAGTAGTCAACTGTTTATTACTTAAGCTAATAGCTCTGTGCATTTTTCTAAAATATGATCGGGTTGAAAGCCTAAGACCGAGACGTGAACTGCAAGAAGTGGAGCTTCCAAAATCAATTAAGAAAGCACAAGATGCCGTGGCACTGGTGATCGAGGAATCTGCTAAATCTAAAGTCGCTAAAGATGTTATTAAATCACTAACTGCCCTTCGAACATTAGACAAGACTGAGATCAGACTTTCTAAGTCTGCAGTACCATCTAATGTTGATTTGATAAAGCAATTGGACAGCAAAGCCGCCAAACAAGGAAAGAAATTTGAGACATTTCCTCTACTTAGATCCTCGCTGACAACTTTATTGCAGCAGAAAGATGTTATTTTGTCACCTATGGCAAAAAAAAAAAAGAATAGAAAGAAAAGAAAAGAAAAAAAATAGAAAAAAATGAACTTTTGTATGACGAAGTGCTTAAGCTGTGGGCTCAGGTATATACTTGTGCTTTAAGACATCCTTTTAGATTTTTGTTTTTATTTAATGATATGCCTTGCGGAAGGAGCCTTTTAGTAGTCAAGTGTTTATTACTTAAGCTAATAGCTGTGTGCATTTTTCTAAAATATGATCAGGTTGAAAGCCTAAGACTGAGACGGGAACTGCAAGAAGTGGAGCTTCCGAAATCAATTAAGAAAGCACAAGATGCTGTGGCACTGGTGATCGAGGAATCTGCTAAATCTAAAGCTGCTAAAGATGTTATTAAATCACTAACTGCTCCTGACAGATTAGACAAGACTAAGTTCAGACTTCTAAGTAAACATCTAATGTTCAGACTTCTAAGTCTGCAGTACCATCTAATGTTGATTTGATAAAGCAATTAGACAGCATAGCCGCCAAACAAGGAAAGAAATCTGAGACATTTTCTATAGTTAGATCATTGCAGACAATTTTATTGCAGCTGAAAGATGTTATTGTGTCAACTATGGCACAAAAAAAAAGAATAGAAAGAAAAGAAAAGAAAAAAGGAAAAGGGAAAAAGGAAAAAGGAAAAAGGAAAAAAAGGGGAAAAAATGAACTTTTGTATCAAGAAGTGCTTAAGCTGCGGGCTCAGGTATATACTTGTGCTTTAAGACATCCTTTTAGATTTTTGTTTTTATTTAATGATATGCCTTGCGGAAGGAGCCTTTTAGTAGTCAAGTGTTTATTACTTAAGCTAATAGCTGTGTGCATTTTTCTAAAATATGATCAGGTTGAAAGCCTAAGACAGAGATGTGAACTGCAAGAAGTGGGGCTTCTGAAATCAACTAAGAAAGCACAAGCTATGGCACTGGTGACAGAGGAATCTGCTAAATCTAAAGTCATAAAGAAGTTATAAAATCACTAATCGCTCAGGACAGATTAGACAAGACTGAGATCAAACTTGCTAAGTCCGAGTACCATCTAATGTTGATTCGATAAAGCAATTAGACAAAGAAAAGCCACAAAACAAGGATAAAAATCTGAGACATTTTCTCTTGTTAGATGCTCGCAGACACCTTTATTATGCAAAAAACAAGCAGACAAAACTTACTTCCATACAGTACACATTTTTTATATAACGTAAAATTTATATGCTTTTTAACTTGTTCAAAAATAAAAATGCACATTTTTTTCTTCGATAAAACATAATGTTTGGCCCTATTATTAATGGAGTTTGTTTTGGTTTTTAACAGCCTATGGAGCAACAGATGTTTTTCCAAAATCAACCTTTTGATCCTTACAGAAATAGAGGTAGAGGTTTCAACCTTGGTTTAAGGCCATAATGTTAACAAATGCAAATCTTGCTGTCTCAACCCATTGAAGTAAGTCAACTAAACCATCCTTCTCTCAATTTTGCAAATACTGGTTATAATGCAAACACTGGTTTTAATGCTTTTCAATATAATCAAAATTATGTGATGAATGGAATAAATGGCCCTATTATAAATGGAGTTGGTTTTGGTTTTGGTTTTTAACAGCCTATGGAGCAACAAATGTTTTTTTCCAAAATCAGCCTTTTGATCTTTATAGAAATGAAGGTCAACAATGGTTTAAAGCCATAATGCTAGATTTATGGAAGAACTGGGAACTTTGTTGGATCATGTTTGCACAGGTTTAATCAATCATTTGCTGCTGTTACCAATCAAATGCCATTTAATCAGCCCTCACAATCTTACCCCAGCAAAGTTACTTTCCTGAACAAACATTTGTCAACTCGACAGTTTTCTCAAAATCAACCTTTCAATTAACTTCCTCAATAATTCTCTTTTTCTCAAAATTCATCTTATCAAACTCCATTAAACATGGCACAACACACACATTCCATTTTACAAACATCAAGCTTTAATCAACCCCTTTCTCAATTAAATTCCATAGTTATTGTGCAAAATTCATTCTTCTTTACAACTAACTGTGCCTAATGTTCAATACCCAAATTACACTCAACGTGTCAATGAAAATATAGCAGTTCAGTATCATGCACAACCAAATGTTCTCTCAGTGATGTATGCAACACAAAATAATTCCCTGGGTTTTAGTTACCCTGCGTGACTCGAGAGCCTCTTACTGTGTAACTTTTGATCCAGCCAACCTAGCTGCAACCACAGAGGCTAAAACTCAACAACTTCTCGTGGGCAATGGTGATGCCTTGCGAGAATTTCAAGCATTGGTATGAGCTATTTCTCTCTTAGTAAAAGTTCTAACAGAAACCTCCTTTAAGAACCTTCTAAATGCTTCTCAATTCACTAAAGATAGCTCAATTTGCATGGAATTTCATCCTGAATATTGTTGTGTGAAGGAAAGCAACAGGGGCAATGTTTTTTAAAGGAAGACTTAAGAATGGGTTGTACTTTAACCTCTTAACCAATTATTTTATGTCAAGTTTTAAAATTTAAGAATTAACAACTAGATTAGTGATTATATTATGTTCAAAATTGTGATAATTGGTGAACAATTTCAACCAAAAAAATAAATTGAAAGAGCAGGTAAAAGCTTCTTAACTTCATTAAAATAATTCATCCCTCTTAAATTTCCGATATCTATTCTTTTATAAAAGCGTGAGTTCACATTTTAAAAAACAAATTATTAATGTAACGTTACTTCACATGATACTTGACTTTGAACATAGTCTCTGCTAGGTTAGCTTTATATGTCTAGTATGACAACAAATGAGCTTCATTCAATCTACATTCTTTCTTTTCTTTTAAGATCTCCTTTTGAACCAATAGAAAGAACATGCTTAGAAAGAAAACTCAAGACTTTCTGGATGAAATTCCTTGATAGCGTTCCACGGCTAGCACTAAACCAACATGACATTTATGATAACCCGAGATAACAGAGTATTTAATTAAAGTTATTTTCTTTCTTTTGATAGGGACGTATTCAATTAAAGTTTATAACGAATAAATTGTTTTGCCTCGTTCTTTGTGCCATTGAAATGTTTGCAAATTCCTTTTGTAGATACCGAAAAAGCCAATGGTATTTAAAGTTATTGGGAGACCCATTCTGCTTGCTTTGGAAGAGGTTGGATCTCCATCTTTTCTGGAGAAAGCTCTTCAATTTATGGAAGAATATGGTAGAGTATGGTGAGTTTTACTTTTCATTATTGGTTGTGATACTTGTAAATATTTAACACTGCTAAAATCTAATCCTTTGAACAAGTAGCGGGTAAGTGCTACCATCTTTTTTTTTCTTTAATTTGTAATTTATAGTTTATTTCATTTCAGTAACTTTGATCTTTCTAATTTATATTTTTTTGTTCAAATCTTATTTGTCTACATTACTTCCTACAAACTATACCGTATTCTGGAATCTTTTCTTTATTTGTAAATGGTTTTAGAGTATGTTCTTTGGGTGCTACCATCTTATACTGTCCCAGCATCCTGCTGCAAGGCTCTTTTAGAAGCCATCCGTAAGTCTCTTATGGAAGCACTTGGTTTGATATGTTTCCATTGCTATTTTTTCTCCTTTCATTGAAAATTTGGAATGCAAAGAAATCACATGCATTGTTGTTATATGTAGTTTTTTAGTCAACTATGTTTGGAGCATGGCCTCATGTGTTTTGCATGTGCTCTTTTTACTTGGTTCTCTTTATATTTTTGAATAATATTATATGCATCAAGTTGCTATATGTAAGATATGGAATCAATTCTTAACAAAAGCTAGTTGCATTGTGACATTTAGTCTGATGGATGTGTATTAAGCTATGATAGAAAATTTTTTAATTTATTTTTATACTTGTATTTGTTTTGAATTTTTGTGCTTTAAAAAGAGAAGAAACATAATGTCAATTTTTTACCAAATCAGAGTGCTTTATTCTCTTGTTGATATATGAAAAAATTTGCATTTACTTATTGTATGCATCAGTTGTCAAATTGGATTGGATGTTAAGAATATCGGATTTCTTGAAACTCCATTGCCACTTTCGCAATCTGTTCTAGTTACATGTAGAATGTTGCAAGCATGATGGGTTTGAATTCATATTAATTATGGTATTTTAAACTAACTTTGAGAAGTATTCTTTTTTTTTAAAAAATTTGACACATGGCACAACATAATTAGAGTGAATGTTTGTGTATTAAGCGTTTCTCCTTTCTCTATATATATCTATAATGACTAATTTATTTAGCTTTATTACTTTTTAAAAGTTAAAAACGTATATTGGGAGAATCCCATATGATTTGCACAAAGGTTTTGGCAAAAATGATACTAAAGAAGTTAACGAAATCTATTATCAAAATCTCTCAAAAAGTTTAAGTGACACTAGTGAATCTGTTGGAGTAGTTGCAGCTTCTGCAGAAATGAGGTTGGCATATGTAAGTGTTGATCACCATGCATGCAGAAAAGCACATTAGTGTCCGATGGTTCTATGCAAAGTGCAAGATAAACCTCTGTGAGTATAGATTTTTCGATGCCAATATCATCTTCCCAAATAATTTATTACTATGTGACCTTTGAGAATATGAGTTAATTTGCAAAGTTCTAATCCACTCTTTTTTTCTTTTTCCATTTTTTTTTTGTAGTTGGGTGAATTTTTTATGGCAAGAAATAACCTTTCAATGGAATATGATGATTTCTGTCTTTGATATGAGTAAGTGACCTTTAGCCTAAATTACACTATTGGTCTCAAATATTTACTAGATTCACGTCTTGAAATTTTCAAAATTATGATTTATTACTTAGATTTATTCTAAACTTTCAAAATCTCACAGGCAAGAAACTTTTAAAATTTTAGGCATCAATTTTAACTTTATTAATAAAATATATATTTATGATTTAAAGTTTTAAGGATTTAAATGTGAAATTTTTAAAGTTTGGAACAAATAATAAATATTGAAAATAAAAGTTATTGAGAAAGTTATTTACATTTTGAAAACAAAAATTACTTTGTATAGATTTAACAATTATTTGTAAAATTTTGTTGTATATTGCATGATTATGTTTAGGTTATCGATACCAAAAAGGGTAATCTTTTTCCAACTTCGTCATACATGATATGTATGATATTTCATCGTTTAATAATTTTTTTGAATTGTTAAATAATTATTTCATTTAATCTAATAATATATATAGTTTTTACTTATATGTGTATTTGAAAGTGTTTTTATAAAAAAAAACTTTGTTTTATTTATTTATTTTTAATAATAATTAGTATAAATTAGTTGTGAGTTTATATATGAGATTATTATAATATTTTTTATTTTATCAAAACAAAATAAGACAATTGGTATATGTTTAAAAATTATTTGTATAATTTTATTTCATATTAAGATACATGTGGTATGTATGATATATTACTCTCAATTGGTGGGCTTTGAACATGTTAAGTGTGACAATTCTAGATGAGAGAATATTGGTGCCCCTTCTTGACATTTTAAGCATTTGTTAGGAATGGTTAGATACTTTTCCAAACTTTTTAATTTTTTTTCATGTTTTTGTCATGTTTTTTTGTTATTTTTCTTTTCAACCCTTGGATGAGATTAATGTCTATATTATAGTAGAACTTAGTGTTTATTTGTATGTTATAAATATTTAAGAAACTCAACTCCTTGGAACCTAATATTCTAAATGAAATTTGATTTGAAGATTATTTGGGAGCTTTTTCTTGCTTTTTGTTTCCCTTTCAACAACTTATCAAATGATTGGCAATCATTTTGGTATCCTTTAGAATCTAAGCATTTGTGATTACTAATATTCATACTTGTTACAGTGTTATTTATGCTAGACTTATCAAGGAGGTGATTACTAATATTCATACTTGTTAGAGTGTTATTTATGTTAGATTTATCAAGGAGATATCACCTCCTTGTGGCATGTTTCCCAAAAGATAAATGGTGAGAGCACTATCCATTTATTTGTTGAGAAACCCTATACAATATAATCTGGAAATTGGGTGGGTATCATCCAGGGGTCATTTTGTGTGATTTGTTTGTCGAATTGTGGGTTACATTCTTGTGACTTGGTATGTGCTTTGAGATCCCTTTCATGCTTTCTTTTTCCTTTTTAAGCAACTTACGTAGAGATCGATAAACTTTGTTGTGTTGTTTAGCATCTAAGTATTTGTGATGAGTAATATCCATTGAATTATTGAGAAACACATAATATAATCTTCATTTTTAATAACATTTAGTATAATAAATTAGTACGTTTATTTATTTGATATTATTATATCATATTTTATTTTTATAAACCAAAATAAGACATTTGGTTAGTTAAATTAAATTAAACTAATTTATTTTACCCCGAATTAGTCAACAAAAATAATGATTTTAAGTTATATTAACATATGTATATATGTATTTTGTAGGAAGATTTGTAATCATTATTTATGTTTTTAGCATTATTAGACGTTCTAATTATAAAGTTAAGATATCTAATAAATATTAACAAAATATGTGAAATATTTATTAGATGATAAAAACTAAATATGCATAAATTATCATATATTGTTGCTTGATAGATTTAAAAATTATTTGCATAATTTCATTGTATATTGCATCATCAACACTATAAATGGTAATAATAATTCCTTTGTTTTTAAATTTTAGTTTTTCCTTTGATTTTAAAGTATATTAACATATATATATATATAGTATTTTGTAAGTACATAACTTACGAAATTTTGTAATCATTATTTATGTTTTTAGAATTATTAGACGTCGTTCTAATTATAAAGTTAAGATATCTAATAAATATTAACAAAATATGTGAAATTATCAAATGTTCTTGGTATAGGTTTAAAAATTATTTTCATAATTTAATTTCATATTGTACCATCATCATGTTTACGGTATCGATACTTAGAATAGTAATCCCTTATCCTTAAATCTTTGTTTTTCAATTTCATCTAATATTAAGATAAGGTATGTGTATGTTATTTCACTCTTAATTCGTAAATAATTATTTCATTCAAATTAATATTTTGTAGTTTTTACTTGTGTGTGATTTCATATATAAATGAAAAAGATATCTAATAATGAAATATTAGATAATAAAAACTAAATATGCATAAATTATCATAGATTTAAAAATTATTTGTATAATTTAAATGTATATTGTACAAGCTATGAATAGTAATCCCTTTGTCTTTAAATTTTGGTTTTTCAATTTCATCAAATATACATGTATATTTCATCCGTAAATAATTATTTCATTCAATCTAATATATATATTTATAGTTTTTAATTATACATGCATATTTATACATGTGTGATTTTAATTAATTATTTTATAAAAAGTAAAACTTTATGTTTTATTTATTTATTTTTAACATTTTTAGTATAATAAACTGGTACGTTTATTTATTTGAGATTATTATATCATATTTCATTTGTATAAAACAAAATAAGACAATTGGTTAGTTAAATTAAATTAAACTAATTTATTTTACCTTGAATTAGTTGACAAAAATAATGATTTTAAAGTATATTAACATATATATATATATATATATATATATATATATATATAGTATTTTGTAAGTAGATAACTTATGAAATTTTGTAATCATTATTTATGTTTTTAGAATTATTAGACGTCGTTCTAATTATAAAGTTAAGATATCTAATAAATATTAACAAAATATGTGAAATTATCAAATGTTCTTGGTATAGGTTTAAAAATTATTTTCATAATTTAATTTCATATTGTACCATGTTTACGGTATCGATACTTAGAATAGTAATCCCTTATCCTTAAATCTTTGTTTTTCAATTTCACTCTTAATTCGTAAATAATTATTTCATTCAAATTAATATATATATTTTGTAGTTTTTACTTGTGTGTGATTTCATATATAAATGAAAAAATTTGTTTTATTTATTTGTTTTTAACATTTTTAATAATATTTAATATAAACTAGTACACATGAGTTTATTTATTTGAGATTATTATATCATATTTTAGTTTTATAAAACAAAATAAGACAATTGGTTAGTTAATTAAATTAAACTATTTGGCTCGAAGTAGTTGACAAAAATAATGATTTTGAGTATTAATATATATTTATATATAAATATTTTGTTGCGAGATAACTTATGAAATTTTGTAATCCTTATTTATGTTTGGAGAAATATTAATAAAATATGTGAAATATTTATTAGATAAAAACTAAATATGCATAAATTATCATTATTGTTGTACCATCAGGTCTACGGTATCGACACTACAAATGTTAATAATCCCCTTGTTTTTAAATTTTGGTTTTTCAATTTCATCTAATATTAATATACATGTAGATTTCACATAAATGATTATTTCATTTAATTAATATATATTTTTATACTTTTTACTCATACGTGATATTATTTAATTATTTTATATAAAAGAAAACTTTATGTTTTATTTATTTGTTTTTAACATTTTTAGTAACATTTAGTATAAATTAGTACGTTTATTTATTTGAGATTATTATCTCATATTTCATTTTTATAAAACAAAAACATTTGGTTAGTTAAATTAAATTAAACTAATTTATTTTACTAGTCGACAAAAACAATGATTTTAAGTTATATATTAACATATATAATAAGTATTTTGTACGGAGATTTGTAATCATTATTTATATTTTTAGAATTTTTATATAAAGTTAAAATATCTAATAAATATTAACAAAATACGTGAAATATTTATTATATGATAAAAACTAAATATGTATATAAATTATTTAAATCTTATCTAATTTAAAGTTTATAAATTAATATAATTTTTTATTTTAAAAATCAATATAAATAGATTTATTAACATTTTAAATAAAAATTAATCATTCCCAACTCAAAAAAGTATTATATTTAAGACACATAATAATAATAATAAATTAAATAGAACACATAAAAAATAATAAGATAATAATATCGAATAAATAAACAATATATTAAATAAAAACAGGTAAAAATCATGCCCAACAAACGATACAATTGAGTAAACTTAAATAAAACTCTTAAAACTTTATGTGGTAATATCCTTTGGGTTGCTTATGACAATCACTCGATAGTAATAACATATGACACAGAACAAAATTAGATAACAAATCTAGTACTACAGAGGTAAGTTGAAGAGTTTTGTTTTTTTAATTGTTTTTAAGAAATTTTTATTTTAAGTGAAAGAATTAATAATTCAAAAATATTATAATAATGATATACTATTACAATTAAAGGAAAATAATCTATACGTAATAAATAATATATTAAAAAATTACAATTCATAATAAATGAGCAAATAACTATAATTTAAAACTTTATATACTAATAAGTTAAAGTATTAGCCTTTTATGTATCTTAGTAACGTAGTGGACATAATAATTGATAAACTAACCTATAACCTGTAATACGAAAATCGACACTTAATCAAATCAATATATATATTACTAATACAAATTATTTATTTAAAAAAATTCTCGAATTTTAATTATATATATAAAAAATGTTACTTTTATGTTAATTAGAAAATTCAACCAAATTCTATCATTTTTCTCCTCTATTTAAAAAATTCTTATTACTTATAAAAACTCAATAACTTAATTATTTTCTTAAAAATAAATATATAATTCTAATTTAAATATATATAATTTTTTATAAAACAATAAACCTTATTTATAATTTACTATTAACATAAAGTCAAAATAATAAAAATTTACGTAAAAAAACAAGTTTAAAACATAAATAGAATAGTTTTAAATTTTCTTAAATAAATTGATTAAATATTATCTAATGGAAAGTTTATTAGTATAATTTTTTATTTTGCAAATCAATATTAGATTCAATTAACATTTTACATAAAAATTAATTATTCCCTACTCAAAAAAATATTATATTTAATATACATAATAATAAATAATTAAATAGATTACATAAGACATAATAAGACAATAATATCGAATAAATAAACAATATATTAAATAAAAACAAATAAAGATCATAATATAACATATGATACAGAACAAAATTAGATAAACAAATCTAGTACTACAGAACTAAGTTGAAGATATTTTTGTTTTTTAATTTTTTTTAAAATTTTTATTTTATGTGAAAGAATTAATAAAATTAATAATTAAAAAATAAATTTAAAAACTAAAAAATATTATGATAATGATATACTATTACAATTAAAGGAAAATAATCTGAAGGCGTTTAAATATATAATAAATTAATATATATTAAAAAAATTACAATTCACCAAATAAATATAATTTAAAACTCTATATACTATATGTTAAAGTATTAATCTTTTATGTATCTTAGTTACGTGAACATAATAATCGATATTAATATGATCCATAGTACGAAAATTAACACTTAATCAAATCAATATATATATTATTAATACATATTGTTTATTTAAAAAAATTCACACATTTTAATTACATATATAAAAAATATTACTTTTATGTTAATTAGTAAATTTAAACAATTTTTTTTATTCAATAACTTAATCATTTTTTGAAAATTAATAATATATTTTGTTTTATAACAAATAAACCTTATTTATAATTTACTATTAACATAAAATCAAAATAATAAAAATTTACGTAAATCGAATAATTTGAAATTGTCTTAAATAAATTAATTAAATCTTATCTAATTTAAAGTTTATAAATTAGTATAATTTTTTATTTTAAAAATCAATATATATAGATTTATTAACATTTTAAATAAAAATTAATCATTCCCAATTCAAAAAAATATTATATTTAAGACACATAATAATAAACAATTAAATAGAACACATAAAAAATAATAAGATAATAATATCGAATAAATAGACAATATATTAAATAAAAACAGGTAAAAATCATGCACAACAAACGATACAATTGAGTAAACTTAAATAAAACTCTTAAAACTCTTATCTATGTGGTAATATCTTTTGAGTTGCTTATGACAATCACTCGATAATAATAAAAAATTATAACTCTAATAGAAATAAACCCACAAATAGGTTCTATTTATCAGACCTCTATCTAAACTACATAATATAACATATGACACAGAACAAAATTATATAACAAATCTAGTACTACAAAGGTAAGTTGAAGATGTTTTGTTTTTTTAATTGTTTTTAAGAAATTTTTATTTTATGTAAAAGAATTAAAAATTCAAAAATATTATAATAATGATATACTATTAAATTACATGAAAATAATCTAAAGTCGTTTAAATATATAATAAATTAATATATATTAAAAAAAATTACAATTCACCAAATAAATATAATTTAAAACTTTATATACTAATAAGTTAAAAATACATTTAAAATAAATTAAAAAAGACCAAATAATTATCTATTAAACTCTATATACCAATAAGTTAAAGTTACCTTTTATGTATCTTAGTTAAGTGGTAAACATAATAATCGATATTAATATGATCCATAGTACGAAAATTAACACTTAATCAAATCAATATATATATTACTAATACACATTGTTTATTTAAAAAAATTCACACATTTTAATTACATATATAAAAAATATTACTTTTATGTTAATTAGTAAATTTAAACAAATTTTTTTATTTTTCTCCTCTATTGAATTTTTTTTATTACTTATATAACTCAATAACTTAATCATTTTTTGAAAATTAATATATAATTTAAATTAAAATAATAATATATTTTTTTTATAACAAATAAACCTTATTTATAATTTACTATTAACATAAAATCAAAATAATAAAATTTTACGTAAAAAAATAAGCTTAAAACGTAAATCGAATAATTTTTATGTTGTCTTAAATAAATTAATTAAATCTTATCTAATTTAAAGTTTATATATTAGTATAATTTTTTATTTTAAAAATCAATATATATAAATTTATTAACATTTTAAATAAAAATTAATCATTCCCAACTCAAAAAAGTATTATATTTAAGACACATAATAATAAACAATTAAATAACACATAAAAAATAATAAGATAATAATATCGAATAAATACACAATATATTAAATAAAAACAGGTAAAAATCATGCACAACAAACGATACAATTGAGTAAACTTAAATAAAACTCTTAAAACTCTTATCCTTTGGGTTGCTTATGACAATCACTCGATAGTAATAAAAAATTATAACTCTAATAAAAAAAACTCATAAATATCTCTATCTATCAATTAGATAATATAACATATGACACATATAACATATGACACATAAATAACTGTAAACTACATAATATAACATATGACACAGAACAAAATTAGATAACAAATCTAATACTACATAGGTAAGTTGAAGATGTTTTGTTTTTTTAATTGTTTTTAAGAATTTTTTATTTTATGTGAAAGAATTAAAAATTCAAAAATATTATAATAATGATATACTATTACAATTAAAGGAAAATAATCTACGTAATAAATAATATATTAAAAAATTACAATTCATAATAAATGAGCAAATAACTATAATTTAAAACTTTATATACTAATAAGTTAAATTACTAACCTTCTAACATTTTAAGATTTTAAAACTTTGATAAATGTAATTATATCAATAAATCATGTAAAATAGATTGAAATAGACCAAATAACTATCTATTAAACTCTATATTAGTGTAAGTTAAAGTATTAACCTTTTATGTATCTTAGTAACGTAATGGACATAATAATTGATAAACTAACCTATAACATGTAATACGAAAATCGACACCTAATCAAATCAATATATATATATATATTACTAAAACATATTATTTATTTAAAAAAATTCTCGGATTTTAATTATATATATAAAAAATGTTACTTTTATGTTAATTAGAAAATTCAAACAAATTTTATTATTTTTCTGCTCTATTTAAAAAAATTCTTATTACTTATAAAACTCAATAACTTAATCATTTTCTTAAAAATCAGTATATAATTCTAATTTAAATAATAATATATAATTTTTTATAAAACAATAAACCTTATTTATAATTTACTATTAACATAAAAATCAAAATAATAAAAATTTACGTAAAAAACAAGTTTAAAATATAAATATAATAGTTTTAAATTTTCTTAAATAAATTGATTAAATATTATCTAATTGAAAGTTTATTAGTATAATTTTTTATTTTGCAAATCAATATTAGATTCAATTAACATTTTACATAAAAATTAATTATTCCCTACTCAAAAAAACATTATATTTAATATACATAATAAGACAATAATATCGAATAAATAAATAATATATTAAATAAAAGCAAATAAAGATCATGCACAACAAACAATAAAAGAGTAAACTTAAATAGATAGGTTGCTTATGATAACCACACGATAGTAATAAAAATAAAATATCATAGAATAATCTCATATAAATAAACTTACTCGTAAAAATTTATACTAAATATTATTAAAAATATTAAAAACAAATAAATAAAACATTAAGTTTTTCCTTTGTATGAAATAACTCTATTAAATAAAATCACATATAAATAAAAACTATAAATATATATTAAATTGAATGAAATAATTATTTACCAATTGAGAATACGTAACACGTATCTTAATATGAAATAAAATTATGCAAATAATTTTTAAACATATACCAAATGTCTTATTTTGTTTTGATAAAGTAAAAAATATTATAATAATCTCATAAATAAACTCACAACTAGTTTATACTAATTATTATTAAAAATATTAAAAATAAATAAATAAAACATAAATTTTTTTTTATAAAAACACTTTCAAAAACACATATAAGTAAAAACTATATATATATATTAAATGAAATAATTATTTACAAATTAAAAGTGAAATAACATACATATCATATCTTAATATTAAATGAAATTGAAAAACTAAAATTTAAAGACAAAAGGATTATTACCATTTATAGTGTCGATACCGTAGACTTGATGATGCAATATACAATGACCCCTGGATGTTACCCACCCAATTTCCAGATTATATTGTATAGGGTTTCTCAACAAATAAATGGATAGTGTTCTCACCATTTATCTTTTGGGAAACATGCCACAAGGAGGTGATATCTCCTTGATAAGTCTAGCATAAGTAACAGTCTAACAAGTATGAAAATTAGTAATCACAAATGCTTAGATTCTAAACGATACCAAAATGATTGCCAATCATTTGATAAGTTGTTGAAAGGGAAACAAAAAGCAAGAAAGAGCTCCCAAATAATCTTCAAATCAAATTTCATTTAGAATATTAGGTTCCAAGGAGTTGAGTTTCTTAAATATTTATAACATACAAATAAACACTAAGTTCTACTATAATATAGACATTAATCTCATCCAAGGGTTGAAAAGAAAAATAACAAAAAAACATAAAAAATAGCAAAAAAACATGGCAAAAACATGAAAAAAAATTAAAAAGTTTGGAAAAGTATCTAACCATTAACAAATGCTTAAAATGTCAAGAAGGGGCACCAATATTCTCTCATCTAGAATTGTCACACTTAACATGTTCAAAGCCCACCAATTGAGAGTAATATATCATACATACCACATGTATCTTAATATGAAATAAAATTATACAAATAATTTTTAAACATATACCAATTGTCTTATTTTGTTTTGATAAAATAAAAAATATTATAATAATCTCATATATAAACTCACAACTAATTTATACTAATTATTATTAAAAATAAATAAATAAAACAAAGTTTTTTTTTATAAAAACACTTTCAAATACACATATAAGTAAAAACTATATATATTAGATTAAATGAAATAATTATTTAACAATTCAAAAAAATTATTAAACGATGAAATATCATACATATCATGTATGACGAAGTTGGAAAAAGATTACCCTTTTTGGTATCGATAACCTAAACATAATCATGCAATATACAACAAAATTTTACAAATAATTGTTAAATCTATACAAAGTAATTTTTGTTTTCAAAATGTAAATAACTTTCTCAATAACTTTTATTTTCAATATTTATTATTTGTTCCAAACTTTAAAAATTTCACATTTAAATCCTTAAAACTTTAAATCATAAATATATATTTTATTAATAAAGTTAAAATTGATGCCTAAAATTTTAAAAGTTTCTTGCCTGTGAGATTTTGAAAGTTTAGAATAAATCTAAGTAATAAATCATAATTTTGAAAATTTCAAGACGTGAATCTAGTAAATATTTGAGACCAATAGTGTAATTTAGGCTAAAGGTCACTTACTCATATCAAAGACAGAAATCATCATATTCCATTGAAAGGTTATTTCTTGCCATAAAAAATTCACCCAACTACAAAAAAAAAAATGGAAAAAGAAAAAAAAAGTGGATTAGAACTTTGCAAATTAACTCATATTCTCAAAGGTCACATAGTAATAAATTATTTGGGAAGATGATATTGGCATCGAAAAATCTATACTCACAGAGGTTTATCTTGCACTTTGCATAGAACCATCGGACACTAATGTGCTTTTCTGCATGCATGGTGATCAACACTTACATATGCCAACCTCATTTCTGCAGAAGCTGCAACTACTCCAACAAATTCACTAGTGTCACTTAAACTTTTTGAGAGATTTTGATAATAGATTTCGTTAACTTCTTTAGTATCATTTTTGCCAAAACCTTTGTGCAAATCATATGGGATTCTCCCAATATACGTTTTTAACTTTTAAAAAGTAATAAAGCTAAATAAATTAGTCATTATAGATATATATAGAGAAAGGAGAAACGCTTAATACTTGTACATTCACTCTAATTATGTTGTGCCATGTGTCAAATTTTTTTAAAAAAAAGAATACTTCTCAAAGTTAGTTTAAAATACCATAATTAATATGAATTCAAACCCATCATGCTTGCAACATTCTACATGTAACTAGAACAGATTGCGAAAGTGGCAATGGAGTTTCAAGAAATCCGATATTCTTAACATCCAATCCAATTTGACAACTGATGCATACAATAAGTAAATGCAAATTTTTTCATATATCAACAAGAGAATAAAGCACTCTGATTTGGTAAAAAATTGACATTATGTTTCTTCTCTTTTTAAAGCACAAAAATTCAAAACAAATACAAGTATAAAAATAAATTAAAAAATTTTCTATCATAGCTTAATACACATCCATCAGACTAAATGTCACAATGCAACTAGCTTTTGTTAATAATTGATTCCATATCTTACATATAGCAACTTGGTGCATATAATATTATTCAAAAATATAAAGAGAACCAAGTAAAAAGAGCACATGCAAAACACATGAGGCCATGCTCCAAACATAGTTGACTAAAAAACTACATATAACAACAATGCATGTGATTTCTTTGCATTCCAAATTTTCAATGAAAGGAGAAAAAATAGCAATGGAAACATATCAAACCAAGTGCTTCCATAAGAGACTTACGGATGGCTTCTAAAAGAGCCTTGCAGCTGGGACAGTATAAGATGGTAGCACCCAAAGAACATACTCTAAAACCATTTACAAATAAAGAAAAGATTCCAGAATACGGTATAGTTTGTAGGAAGTAATGTAGACAAATAAGATTTGAACAAAAAAATATAAATTAGAAAGATCAAAGTTACTGAAATGAAATAAACTATAAATTACAAATTAAAGAAAAAAAAAAGATGGTAGCACTTACCCGCTACTTGTTCAAAGGATTAGATTTTAGCAGTGTTAAATATTTACAAGTATCACAACCAATAATGAAAAGTAAAACTCACCATACTCTACCATATTCTTCCATAAACTGAAGAGCTTTCTCCAGAAAAGATGGAGATCCAACCTCTTCCAAAGCAAGCAGAATGGGTCTCCCAATAACTTTAAATACCATTGGCTTTTTCGGTATCTACAAAAGGAATTTGCAAACATTTCAATGGCACAAAGAACGAGGCAAAACAATTTATTCGTTATAAACTTTAATTGAATACGTCCCTATCAAAAGAAAGAAAATAACTTTAATTAAATACTCTGTTATCTCGGGTTATCATAAATGTCATGTTGGTTTAGTGCTAGCCGTGGAACGCTATCAAGGAATTTCATCCAGAAAGTCTTGAGTTTTCTTTCTAAGCATGTTCTTTCTATTGGTTCAAAAGGAGATCTTAAAAGAAAAGAAAGAATGTAGATTGAATGAAGCTCATTTGTTGTCATACTAGACATATAAAGCTAACCTAGCAGAGACTATGTTCAAAGTCAAGTATCATGTGAAGTAACGTTACATTAATAATTTGTTTTTTAAAATGTGAACTCACGCTTTTATAAAAGAATAGATATCGGAAATTTAAGAGGGATGAATCATTTTAATGAAGTTAAGAAGCTTTTACCTGCTCTTTCAATTTATTTTTTTGGTTGAAATTGTTCACCAATTATCACAATTTTGAACATAATATAATCACTAATCTAGTTGTTAATTCTTAAATTTTAAAACTTGACATAAAATAATTGGTTAAGAGGTTAAAGTACAACCCATTCTTAAGTCTTCCTTTAAAAAACATTGCCCCTGTTGCTTTCCTTCACACAACAATATTCAGGATGAAATTCCATGCAAATTGAGCTATCTTTAGTGAATTGAGAAGCATTTAGAAGGTTCTTAAAGGAGGTTTCTGTTAGAACTTTTACTAAGAGAGAAATAGCTCATACCAATGCTTGAAATTCTCGCAAGGCATCACCATTGCCCACGAGAAGTTGTTGAGTTTTAGCCTCTGTGGTTGCAGCTAGGTTGGCTGGATCAAAAGTTACACAGTAAGAGGCTCTCGAGTCACGCAGGGTAACTAAAACCCAGGGAATTATTTTGTGTTGCATACATCACTGAGAGAACATTTGGTTGTGCATGATACTGAACTGCTATATTTTCATTGACACGTTGAGTGTAATTTGGGTATTGAACATTAGGCACAGTTAGTTGTAAAGAAGAATGAATTTTGCACAATAACTATGGAATTTAATTGAGAAAGGGGTTGATTAAAGCTTGATGTTTGTAAAATGGAATGTGTGTGTTGTGCCATGTTTAATGGAGTTTGATAAGATGAATTTTGAGAAAAAGAGAATTATTGAGGAAGTTAATTGAAAGGTTGATTTTGAGAAAACTGTCGAGTTGACAAATGTTTGTTCAGGAAAGTAACTTTGCTGGGGTAAGATTGTGAGGGCTGATTAAATGAAATGGCATTTGATTGGTAACAGCAGCAAATGATTGATTAAACCTGTGCAAACATGATCCAACAAAGTTCCCAGTTCTTCCATAAATCTAGCATTATGGCTTTAAACCATTGTTGACCTTCATTTCTGTAAAGATCAAAAGGCTGATTTTGGAAAAAAACATTTGTTGCTCCATAGGCTGTTAAAAACCAAAACCAAAACCAACTCCATTTATAATAGGGCCATTTATTCCATTCATCACATAATTTTGATTATATTGAAAAGCATTAAAACCAGTGTTTGCATTATAACCAGTATTTGCAAAATTGAGAGAAGGATGGTTTAGTTGACTTACTTCAATGGGTTGAGACAGCAAGATTTGCATTTGTTAACATTATGGCCTTAAACCAAGGTTGAAACCTCTACCTCTATTTCTGTAAGGATCAAAAGGTTGATTTTGGAAAAACATCTGTTGCTCCATAGGCTGTTAAAAACCAAAACAAACTCCATTAATAATAGGGCCAAACATTATGTTTTATCGAAGAAAAAAATGTGCATTTTTATTTTTGAACAAGTTAAAAAGCATATAAATTTTACGTTATATAAAAAATGTGTACTGTATGGAAGTAAGTTTTGTCTGCTTGTTTTTTGCATAATAAAGGTGTCTGCGAGCATCTAACAAGAGAAAATGTCTCAGATTTTTATCCTTGTTTTGCGGCTTTGCTGTCTAATTGCTTTATCGAATCAACATTAGATGGTACTCCAGACTTAGCAAGTTTGATCTCAGTCTTGTCTAATCTGTCCTGAGCAGTTAGTGATTTTATAACTTCTTTAACAGCTTTAGATTTAGCAGATTCCTCTGTCACCAGTGCCATAGCTTGTGCTTTCTTAGTTGATTTCAGAAGCCCCACTTCTTGCAGTTCACATCTCTGTCTTAGGCTTTCAACCTGATCATATTTTAGAAAAATGCACACAGCTATTAGCTTAAGTAATAAACACTTGACTACTAAAAGGCTCCTTCCGCAAGGCATATCATTAAATAAAAACAAAAATCTAAAAGGATGTCTTAAAGCACAAGTATATACCTGAGCCCGCAGCTTAAGCACTTCTTGATACAAAAGTTCATTTTTTCCCCTTTTTTTCCTTTTTCCTTTTTCCCTTTTCCTTTTTTCTTTTCTTTTCTTTCTATTCTTTTTTTTTTGTGCCATAGTTGACACAATAACATCTTTCAGCTGCAATAAAATTGTCTGCAATGATCTAACTATAGAAAATGTCTCAGATTTCTTTCCTTGTTTGGCGGCTATGCTGTCTAATTGCTTTATCAAATCAACATTAGATGGTACTGCAGTTAGTGATTTTATTTAGCAGCTTTAGATTTAGCAGATTCCTCTGTCACCAGTGCCACAGTTTCTTGTGCTTTCTTAGTTGATTTCAGAAGCTTCACTTCTTGCAGTTCACATCTCAGTCTTAGCCTTTCAACCTGATCATGAGTCTGAGAAAAAGGCACACAGCTATTAGCTTAAGTAATAAACACTTGACTACTAAAAGGCTCCTTCCGCAAGGCATATCATTAAATAAAAACAAAAATCTAAAAGGATGTCTTAAAGCACAAGTATATACCTGAGCCCGCAGCTTAAGCACTTCTTGATACAAAAGTTCTTTTTTTTCCCTTTTTTTTCTTTTCTTTTCTTTCTATTCTTTTTTTTTGCCATAGGTGACAAAATAACATCTTTCTGCTGCAATAAAGTTGTCTGCGAGGATCTAAGTAGAGGAAATGTCTCAAATTTCTTTCCTTGTTTGGCGGCTTTGCTGTCCAATTGCTTTATCAAATCAACATTAGATGGTACTGCAGACTTAGAAGTCTGAACTTAGTCTTGTCTAATCTGTCAGGAGCAGTTAGTGATTTAATAACATCTTTAGCAGCTTTAGATTTAGCAGATTCCTCGATCACCAGTGCCACAGCATCTTGTGCTTTCTTAATTGATTTCGGAAGCTCCACTTCCCGTCTCAGTCTTAGGCTTTCAACCTGATCATATTTTAGAAAAATGCACAGCTTTTAGCTTAAGTATTAAACACTTGACTACTAAAAGACTCCTTCCTCCAGACATATAATTAAATTAAAACTAAAATAAAAAAGGCAGTCCTAAATCAAAATAATACCTGAGCCCGTAACTTAAGCACTTCTTGATTCAAAAGTTCCATTTCTTTTCTTTTCTTTTCTTTCTATTCTTTATTTATTTATTTTTTTTTGCCATAGGTGACAAAATAACATCTTTCAGCAGCAATAAAGTTGTCTGCGAGGATCTAAGTAGAGGAAATGTCTCAAATTTCTTTCCTTGTTTGGGGCTTTGCTGTCCAATTGCTTTATCAAATCAACATTAGATGGTACTGCAGACTTAGAAGTCTGATCTCAGTCTTGTCTAATATGTCAGGAGCAGTTAGTGATTTGATAACATCTTTAGCAGCTTTAGATTTAGCAGATTCCTCGGTCACCAGTGCCACAGCATCTTGTGCTTTCTTAATTGATTTTGGAAGCTCCACTTCTTGCAGTTCACGTTGCAGTCTTAGGCTTTCAACCTGATCATATTTCAGAAAAATGCACAGAGCTATTAGCTTAAGTAATAAACAGTTGACTACTAAAACACTCCTTCCTCCAGACATATAATTAAATTAAAACTAAAATAAAAAAGGCAGTCCTAAATCAAAAGAATACCTGAGCCCATAATTTAAGCACTTCTTGATTCAAAAGTTCCCTTTTTTTTTCTTTTCTTTTATTTCTATTCTTTTTTTTTTTTTTTTTTTGCCATAGGTGACAAAATAACATCTTTCTGCTGCAATAAAGTTGTCTGCGAGGATCTAAGTAGAGGAAATGTCTCAAATTTCTTTCCTTGTTTGGCGGCTTTGCTGTCCAATTGCTTTATCAAATCAACATTAGATGGTACTGCAGACTTAGAAGTCTGATCTTAGTCTTGTCTAATCTGTCAGGAGCAGTTAGTGATTTAATAACATCTTTAGCAGCTTTAGATTTAGCAGATTCCTCGATCACCAGTGCCACAGCATCTTGTGCTTTCTTAATTGATTTCGGAAGCTCCACTTCTTGCAGTTCCCGTCTCAGTCTTAGGCTTTCAACCTGATCATATTTTAGAAAAATGCACACAGCTTTTAGCTTAACTACTAAAAGACACCTTCCTCGAAACAAATAATTTAAATTAAAACTAAAATAAAAAAGGCAGTCCTAAATCACAAGAATACCTGAGCCCATAACTTAAGCAATTCTTGATTCAGAAATTCAAATGTTCTTTTCTTTCTCTTCTTTTTTTTTTCTTTTCTCTCTTCTTTTTATTTTGGCCATAGTTGACAAAATAACATCTTTCAGCTGCAATAAAGGTGTCTGCGAGGATCTAAGTGGAGAAAATGTCTCAAATTATTTTCCTTGTTTAGCGGCTTTCCTGTCCAATTGCTTTATCAAATCAACATTAGATGGTACTGCAGACTTAGAAAGTCTGATCTCAGTCTTGTCTAATCTGTCAGGAGCAGTTAGTGATTTGATAACATCTTTAGCAGCTTTAGATTTAGCAGATTCCTCGGTCACCAGTGCCACAGCATCTTGTGCTTTCTGACTTGATTTCACAAGCTCCACTTATTGCATTTCACATCTCTGTCTTAGGCATTCAACCTGATCATGTTTCAGAAAAATGCACAGAGCTATTAGCTTAAGTATTAAACACTTGACTACTAAAAGACTCCTTCCTCCAGACATATAATTAAATTAAAACTAAAATAAAAAAGGCAGTCCTAAATCAAAAGAATACCTGAGCCCGTAACTTAAGCACTTCTTGATTCAAAAGTTCCCTTTTTTTTTCTTTTCTTTTCTTTCTATTCTTTTTTTTTTTTTTTTTTGCCACAGGTGACAAAATAACATCTTTGTGCTGCAATAAAGTTGTCTGCGAGGATCTAAGTAGAGGAAATGTCTCAAATTTCTTTCCTTGTTTGGCGGCTTTCCTGTCTAATTGCTTTATCAAATCAACATTAGATGGTACTGCAGACTTAGCAAGTGTGATCTCAGTCTTGTCTAATCTGTCCTGAGCAGTTAGTGATTTTATAACTTCTTTAACAGCTTTTGATTTAGCAGATTCCTCTGTCACCAGTTCCATAGCTTCTTGTGCTTTCTGACTTGATTTCACAAGCTCCACTTATTGCATTTCACATCTCTGTCTTAGGCATTCAACCTGATCATGTTTTAGAAAAATGCACAGAGCTATTAGCTTAAGTATTAAACACTTGACTACTAAAAGACTCCTTCCTCCAGACATATAATTAAATTAAAACTAAAATAAAAAAGGCAGTCCTAAATCACAAGAATACCTGAGCCCATAATTTAAGCAATTCTTGATTCAGCAATTCAATTGTTCTTTTCTTTCTCTTTTTTTTTTCTTTTCTCTCTTCTTTTTATTTTGGCCATAGGTGACAAAATAACATCTTTGTGCTGCAATAAAGTTGTCTGCGAGGATCTAAGTGGAGAAAATGTGTGAAATTATTTTCCTTGTTTAGCGGCTTCGCTGTCCAATTGCTTTATCAAATCAACATTAGATGGTACTGCAGACTTAGAAAGTCTGATCTCAGTCTTGTCTAATCTGTCAGGAGCAGTTAGTGATTTGATAACATCTTTAGCAGCTTTAGATTTAGCATATTCCTCGGTCACCAGTGCCACAGCATCTTGTGATTTCTTAATTGATTCGGGAAGCTCCACTTCTTGCACTTCACGTCTCAGTCTTAGGCTTTCAACCTGATCATATTTTAGAAAAATGCACAGAGCTATTAGCTTAAGTAATAAACAGTTGACTACTAAAAGACTCCTTCCTCCAAACATATAATTAAATTAAAACTAAAATAAAAAAGGCAGTCCTAAATCACAAGAATACCTGAGCCCATAACTTAAGCAATTCTTGATTCAGAAATTCAATTGTACTTTTCTTTCTCTTCTTTGTTTTTTCTTTTCCCTCTTCTTTATTTTTGGCAATAGTTGACAAAATAACATCTTTCGGCTGCAATAAAGGTGTCTGCAAGGATCTAACAAGAGAAAATGTCTCTGATTTTTTCCATTCTTTTGCAGCTTTGCTGTATAATTGCTTTATCAAATCAACATTAGATGGTACTGCAGACTTAGCAAGTCTGATCTCAGTCTTGTCTAATCTGTCCTGAGCAGTGAGTGATTTTATAACTTCTGTAACAGCTATTGATTTAGCAGATTCCTCCGTCACCAGTTCCATAGCTTCTTGTTCTTTCTGACTTGATTTCACAAGCTCCACTTATTGCATTTCACATCTCTGTCTTAGGCTTTCAACCTGATCATGTTTTAGAAAAATGGACAGAGCTATTAGCTTAAGTATTAAACACTCGACTACTAAAAGACTCCTTCCTCCAAACATATAATTAAATTAAAACTAAAATAAAAAAGACAGTCCTAAATCAAAAGAATACCTGAGCCCGTAACTTAAGCACTTCTTGATTCAAAAGTTCCATTTCTTTTCTTTTCTTTTCTTTCTATTCTTTATTTATTTATTTTTTTTTTGCCATAGGTGACAAAATAACATCTTTGTGCTGCAATAAAGTTGTCTGCGAGGATCTATGTAGAGGAAATGTCTCAAATTTCTTTCCTTGTTTGGCGGCTTTGCTGTCCAATTGCTTTACCAAATCAACATTAGATGGAACTGCAGACTTAGAAGTCTGATCTCAGTCTTGTCTAATCTGTCAGGAGCAGTTAGTGATTTGATAACATCTTTAGCAGCTTTAGATTTAGCAGATTCCTCGGTCACCAGTGCCACAACATCTTGTGCTTTCTTAATTGATTTCGGGAGCTCCACTTCTTGCAGTTCACGTCTCAGTCTTACGCTTTCAACCTGATCATATTTTAGAAAAATGCACAGAGCTATTAGCTTAAGTAATAAACAGTTGACTACTAAAAGACTCCTTCCTCCAAACATATAATTTAAATTAAAACTAAAATAAAAAAGGCAGTCCTAAATCACAAGAATACCTGAGCCCATAACTTAAGCAATTCTTGATTCAGAAATTCAAATGTTCTTTTCTTTCTCTTCTTTTTTTTTTCTTTTCTCTCTTCTTTTTATTTTGGCCATAGTTGATAAAATAACATCTTTCAGCTGCAATAAAGGTGTCTGCGAGGATCTAAGTGGAGAAAATGTCTCAAATTATTTTCCTTGTTTAGCGGCTTTCCTGTCCAATTGCTTTATCAAATCAACATTAGATGGTACTGCAGACTTAGAAAGTCTGATCTCAGTCTTGTCTAATCTGTCAGGAGCAGTTAGTGATTTGATAACATCTTTAGCAGCTTTAGATTTAGCAGATTCCTCGGTCACCAGTGCCACAGCATCTTGTGCTTTCTTAATTGATTTTGGAAGCTCCACTTCTTGCAGTTCACGTCTCAGTCTTAGGCTTCCAACCTGATCATATTTTAGAAAAATGCACAGAGCTATTAGCTTAAGTAATAAACAGTTGACTACTAAAAAGACTCCTTCCTCCAAACATATAATTAAATTAAAACTAAAATAAAAAAGGCAGTCCTAAATCACAAGAATACCTGAGCCCATAATTTAAGCAATTCTTGATTCAGAAATTCAAATGTTCTTTTCTTTCTCTTCTTTTTCTTTTCTTTTCTTTCTCTTCCTTTTTTTGGCCATAATTGCCAAAATAACACCTTTCAGCTGCAATAAAGGTGTCTGCGAGGATCTAAGTAGAGCAAACGTCTCAAATTATTTTCCTTGTTTAGCGGCTTTGCTGTCCAATTGCTTTATCAAATCAACATTAGATGGTACTGCAGACTTAGAAAGTCTGATCTCAGTCTTGTCTAATCTGTCAGGAGCAGTTAGTGATTTTATACCATCTTTAGCAGCTTTAGATTTAGCAGATTCCTCGGTCACCACCGCCACAGCATCTTGTGCTTTCTTAATTGATTTCGGAAGCTCCACTTCTTGCAGTTCACGTCTCAGTCTTAGGCTTTCAACCTGATCATATTTTAGAAAAATGCACAGAGCTATTAAAAGGTGTCTGCAAACATATAGAAAAATGCACAAGACTGATCATATTTTAGAAAAATGCACAGAGCTGTTGACTACTAAAAGACTCCTTCCTCCAAACATATAATTAAATTAAAACAAAAATAAGAAAGGCAGTCCTAAATCATAAGAATACCTGAGCCCATAACTTAAGCAATTCTTGATTCCGAAATTCAATTGTACTTTTCTTTCTCTTTTTTTTCTTTTCTTTCCCTTCTTTTTTCTTTTCTTTCTCTTTTTTTTTCTTTTCTCTCTTCTTTTTTTTTGGCCATAGTTGACAAAATAACATCTTTCAGCTGCAATAAAGGTGTCTGCGAGGATCTAACAAGAGAAAATGTCTCAGATTTTTTCCCTTGTTTTGCAGCTTTCCTATCTAATTGCTTTATCAAATCAACATTAGATGGAACTGCAGATTTAGCAAGTCAGATCTCAGTCTTGTCTAATTTGTCCGGAGCAGTAGTGATTTTATAACTTCTTTAACAACTTTAGATTTAGCAGATTCCTCTGTCACCAGTGCCACAGCATCTTGTGCTTTCTTAGTTGATTTAACAAGCTCCACTTATTGCAGTACACATCTCTGTCTTAGGCTTTCAACCTGATCATGTTTTAGGTAAAATGCACAGAGCTATTAGCTTAAGTATTAAACACTTGACTACTAAAAGACTCCTTCCTCTAGACATATAATTAAATTAAAACTAAAATCAAAAAGGAAGTCCAAAATCACAAGTATACCTGAGCCCGTAACTTAAGCACTTCTTGATTCAGAAGTTCATTTTTTCTTTTCTTTCTCTTCTTTTTTTTTCTCTCTTTCTCTTCTTTTTTTTTTCCTTTCTTTTTTTTTCTTTTCTTTTTTTTTCTTTTTTTTTCTTGTCTTTTCTTTTCTTTTTTCTTTTTTTTTTCTTTTCTTTTCTTTTCTTTTTTTTTTTTTTTCTTTTCTTTCTCTTCCTTTTTTTGTCCATAATTGCCAAAAAAACAACTTTTAGCTGCAATAAAGGTGTCTGCGAGGATCTAACAAGAGAAAATGTCTCAAATTTTTTTCCTTGTTTAGCGCCTTTCCTTTCCAATTGCTTTATCAAATCAACATTAGATGGTACTGTAGACTTAGAAAGTCTGATCTCAGTCTTGTCTAATCTGTCAGGAGCAGTTAGTGATTTGATAACATCTTTAGCAGCTTTAGATTTAGCAGATTCCTCGGTCACCAGTGCCACAGCATCTTGTGCTTTCTTAATTGATTTCAGAAGCTCCACTTCTTGCAGTTCACGTCTCAGTCTTAGGCTTTCAACCTGATCATATTTAGAAAAATGCACAGAGCTATTAGCTTAAGTATTAAACACTTGACTACTAAAAGACTCCTTCGTCCAGACATATAATTAAATTAAAACTAAAATAAAAAAAGGTAGTCCAAAATCACAAGTATACCTGAGCCCATAGCTTAAGCACTTCTTGATTCAGATGTTCATCTTTTCTTTTCTCTCTTCTTTTTTTTCCTTTTCTTTCTCTTCTTTTTTTTTCTTTTCTTTCTCTTCTTTTTTTTGGTCATAATTGCCAAAATAACACCTTTCAGCTGCAATAAAGGTGTCTGCAAGGATCTAAGTAGAGAAAATGTCTCAAATTATTTTCCTTGTTTAGCGGCTTTGCTGTCCAATTGCTTTATCAAATCAACATTAGATGGTACTGCAGACTTAGAAAGTCTGATCTCAGTCTTGTCTAATCTGTCAGGTGCCGTTAGTGATTTGATAACATCTTTAGCAGTTTTAGATTTAGCAGATTCCTCGGTCACCAGTGCCACAACATCTTGTGCTTTCTTAATTGATTTCGGAAGCTCCACTTCTTGCAGTTCACGTCTCAGTCTTAGGCTTTCAACCTGATCATATTTTAGAAAAATGCACAGAGCTATTAGCTTAAGTAATAAACAGTTGACTACTAAAAGACTCCTTCCTCCAAACATATAATTAAATTAAAACTAAAATAAAAAAGGCAGTCCTAAATCACAAGAATACCTGAGCCCATAACTTAAGCAATTCTTGATTCAGAAATTGAATTGTTCTTTTCTTTCTCTTCTTTTTTTTTCTTTTCTTTCCCTTCTTTTTTCCTTTTTTTCTTCTTTCTTCTTTTTTTTTTGGCCATAGTTGACAAAATAACATCTTTCAGCTGCAATAAAGGTGTCTGCGAGGATCTAACAAGAGAAAATGTCTCAGATTTTTTCCCTTGTTTTGCGGCTTTCCTGTCTAATTGCTTTATCAAATCAACATTAGATGGAACTGCAGATTTAGCAAGTCTGATCTCAGTCTTGTCTAATTTGTCCGGAGCAGTAGTGATTTTATATCTTCTTTAGCAGCTTTAGATTTAGCAGATTCCTCCGTCACCAGTGCCACAGCATCTTGTGCTTTCTTAGTTGATTTAACAAGCTCCACTTATTGCAGTACACATCTCTGTCTTAGGCTTTCAACCTGATCATGTTTTAGGTAAAATGCACAGAGCTATTAGCTTAAGTATTAAACACTTGACTACTAAAAGACTCCTTCCTCTAGACATATAATTAAATTAAAACTAAAATCAAAAAGGAAGTCCAAAATCACAAGTATACCTGAGCCCGTAACTTAAGCACTTCTTGATTCAGAAGTTCATTTTTTCTTTTCTTTCTCTTCTTTTTTTTTCTCTCTTTCTCTTCTTTTTTTTTCCTTTCCTTTTTTTTTCTTTTCTTTTTTTTTTCTTTTTTTTTTCTTTTCTTTTCTTTTCTTTTCTTTTCTTTTCTTTTTCTTTTCTTTTCTTTCTCTACTCTTTTTGGCCATAATTGCCAAAATAACACCTTTCAGCTGCAATAAAGGTGTCTGCGAGGATCTAAGTAGAGAAAACGTCTCAAATTATTTTCCTTGTTTAGCGGCTTTGCTGTCCAATTGCTTTATCAAATCAACATTAGATGGTACTGCAGACTTAGAAAGTCTGATCTCAGTCTTGTCTAATCTGTCAGGAGCAGTTAGTGATTTTATACCATCTTTAGCAGCTTTAGATTTAGCAGATTCCTCGGTCACCAGTGCCACAGCATCTTGTGCTTTCTTAATTGATTTCGGAAGCTCCACTTCTTGCAGTTCACGTCTCAGTCTTAGGCTTTGAGCCTGATCATATTTTAGAAAAATGCACAGAGCTATTAGCTTAAGTAATAAACATTTGACTACTAAAAGACTCCTTCCTCCAAACATATAATTAAATTAAAACTAAAATAAAAAAGGCAGTCCTAAATCACAAGAATACCTGAGCCCATAAACTTAAGCAATTCTTGATTCAGAAATTCAATTGTTCTTTTCTTTCTCTTCTTTTTTTTTCTTTTCTTTCCCTTCTTTTTTTCCTTTTTTTCTTTTCTCTCTTCTTTTTTTTTTGGCCATAGTTGACAAAATAACATCTTTCAGCTGCAATAAAGGTGTCTGCGAGGATCTAACAAGAGAAAATGTCTCAGATTTTTTCCCTTGTTTTGCGGCTTTCCTGTCTAATTGCTTTATCAAATCAACATTAGATGGAACTGCAGATTTAGCAAGTCTGATCTCAGTCTTGTCTAATTTGTCCGGAGCAGTAGTGATTTTATATCTTCTTTAGCAGCTTTAGATTTAGCAGATTCCTCTGTCACCAGTGCCACAGCATCTTGTGCTTTCTTAGTTGATTTAACAAGCTCCACTTATTGCAGTACACATCTCTGTCTTAGGCTTTCAACCTGATCATGTTTTAGGTAAAATGCACAGAGCTATTAGCTTAAGTATTAAACACTTGACTACTAAAAGACTCCTTCCTCTAGACATATAATTAAATTAAAACTAAAATCAAAAAGGAAGTCCAAAATCACAAGTATACCTGAGCCCGTAACTTAAGCACTTCTTGATTCAGAAGTTCATTTTTTCTTTTCTTTCTCTTTTTTTTTCTCTCTTTCTCTTCTTTTTTTTTCTCTGGTTTTTTTTTGTTTTTTTTTTTTTTGTTTTCTTTTCTTTTTTTTTTCTTTTCTTTTTTTTTTTTTTTCTTTTTTTTTTCTTTTCTTTTTTTTTTCTTTTCTTTTCTTTCTCTTCCTTTTTTTGGCCATAACTGCCAAAATAACACCTTTCAGCTGCAATAAAGGTCTCTGCGAGGATCTAAGTAGAGAAAACGTCTCAAATTATTTTCCTTGTTTAGCGGCTTTTCTGTCCAATTGCTTTATCAAATCAACATTAGATGGTACTGCAGACTTAGAAAGTCTGATCTCAGTCTTGTCTAATCTGTCAGGAGCAGTTAGTGATTTTATACCATCTTTAGCAGCTTTAGATTTAGCAGATTCCTCGGTCACCACTGCCACAGCATCTTGTGCTTTCTTAATTGATTTCGGAAGCTCCACTTCTTGCAGTTCACGTCTCAGTCTTAGGCTTTGAACCTGATCATATTTTAGAAAAATGCACAGAGCTATTAGCTTAAGTAATAAACATTTGACTACTAAAAGACTCCTTCCTCCAAACATATAATTAAATTAAAACTAAAATAAAAAAGGCAGTCCTAAATCACAAGAATACCTGAGCCCATAACTTAAG